>JAOVVB010235704.1:0-23239 GCA_028570985.1 Heterobranchus longifilis | reverse complement strand
ATACATGATTACCTTGGCTGGGGCAGGCAGCCTGCTGGGCCGGACAGGAAGAGGAGGAAGAAGAAGAGGAGGAGGAGGAGGAGGAAGAGGATGAGGAGGAGGAGGATGAGGAGGAGGAGGAGGTGACAGCAGGAGGAGCAACAGCAGAGGAGCAGCGGGAGGAAGAGGAGGGGGGAGAGGAGGAGGAGAGGTGAGGAGGTGCAGCAGCAGACAGCCTGGTCTCCTCACTGATCTGACGAGAGGACAGAGAGGAGGAAGCCTTCAGAGAGAAGCTACATCATCAACCAGGTCACATCCCGAAACCTGCGACCAGCAGCTCCGTCAGCAGCAGAGACACACAGACACGCTGGCTTTTTACAGACTTCTTAACGCTGAATTTAAGTCATTTAGAAAGAGACAGACCAGCTCTTTTTATAGGGAAATAAAACAAACTAATTCAGTAAGGCCATGTGTCCACCAAAGCTTTTTTTTCTGAGGCCAGTGTCTTTTTTTAATGTGTAATGTAATTTGTCATGGGAGCGCTGCATATTTAGGGTCTGCTACAAATGCCAGCAGCGTGACGAGAGTTGGGCATTTTTTTCTGGTTGCCGAGAGTTGAAAAATATTCAACTTGAACACGTAAAAACGTGGCGCGTCACTGCCGCTTTTTACCCAAAGAACAACTGTCACATTCTACATGTAGGCCTACAAGTGCTGAACAACAACAACAACAACGGAGGAGAAATTAATACTGCTCGTCTCCAAGTATCCATGTATGTATCCATCATACTTAGATACTTATCGTCTGTATTTGTGTTACATATTAACTCTGCTGCTGAGGTGCACAATCTTCAGGCTTCAGAGATCTGTTAGTAATTAACTTCATTATTAGTCACATCTAATTGTGGTGATTTCTGATTGGTCTAGAATCAGGTTAGAATTATAAAAACCACTACAGAAGGTTTCAGGTTAAGTCATTTGGAAGCTATGATTACAGAGTACGACTACAGAAGATGTAACATTCGACAGAGTTCAAGATTAAATCATGAGAGTTCAAAGGTCAAAGTCTTAGGAGTCAAATACTGCTGATGTTGGAAATCCTGAAAAAAGAATGAGTAAAATCCTCTTATGTGATATACAGAAAGGAAAACGGTCCTAAATGACATTCATAAACTATTTATTTACACTGGAAATATCCATGAAACATTATTTATCTAAACTCTTAACATTTCAGAACTATTTAATCATCTTTAACTCTTTCCCCGCCAGTTTTATTTTAAAGTTGCCAGCCTGCGGCAGCATTTAATAAAAAAAATCATATTCACTAAACTTTCAAGACCCCCAGAATATTTTGTACTATGAATATGTAAACAGTGAATATATCAAAAGACAGAACAGTTTCTGTTTTTATCCATAAAAAAACATTTTATTCTAGATTCATTCTTTTTTATCAACACTTGAATGTTGGTAATTTTCATCAAAAACAACATTTCGGGCAAAAAGATGAGAAAATGTAATTTTTTTGACAAACAGTCAACTATCATCTTTGACCATGTCTTATTTGCCTAAATATAAAAAGTTATTTGTCTACCTCTGGTAGGTCCACTAACATTATATGGATGAGAAAACCTGGAAAAATTAGTAATTTTTCACCTTCAGTCACCCAGCCCGACATTCGCTCAGATCCACCCCAGGGAAGGCCCCCCTCGCTCAGGTAAACCTCCAGCCCATATCCTGGTAAACATCATCTGCTTCTAAAAGACCCCAAGACGACAGTTTTTTTTTTTTTTTTTTTTCAATTTCCGCTTTTCCGTGTGCGCCCTCTACTTCCGGTTTCCCGCTGATCTTCTTATTCGCTTGTTTTTGGAGCCGGAAGTACTCAACTGTTTTAACAAGATCCGCAACACCGTTGTGTCATAAATTACGGAAAATCTCGTCAATGGCGGGGAAAGTGTTAAAGTGCAAACTTTATGTCAATATAACTGACGTAAACACTGACATACGAGGGCGTCTGATCGTGCTGCGACAGAACGTACCTTCTTGTCGCCGCTGCTCATCCTGTCTTTGACTTCTTTGGCTTTCTGAATGGCTTTCAACACTTCCACCGTGTCCAGCTCCTTCTCTGTCGTCACTTTACCGTCCAGACAAACCTGAAGACGCATTAAACACATCTCAACACACACGTTTTTAAAGTAGAAAAAGTAGTAGAATCAATAGTATTAATAGCAATAGCTGTAGTAGCATAAACAGTCGGTATCAGCGTATATGTTGTCCAATATGCAGTGATATGAAAACAGAATTTAAAAATTGTGTCAAATAGCTATTTATTTTATTTTCTCAGTGTATGTATAATATATAATAGTGTACAATAAAGCAAAATATTCTTTGTTTAGCAAAGCAGCATTCTAAGTATCTTTGCATCGTCGTAACCGGACAAAATCCACACAGAAAAGGTCTATTTTCATTCCAGCTCAAAAATTCACTATATCGGCTGCCATATCGGTAATCTGTGAATTTTCCATATCTGTATCGGTCTCAAAAATCTTATATTGGTCAGGCTTTATAAATAAGAATATGCCAATGGTTCAGTCTACAGGTGGACAAGGCAGATCATCCAACATCATACACAGAGCAATGATGATAGTAGTAGTAGTAGTAGTAGTAGTAATATTGACAGTGTGGTGGTTTTGGTGGTGTAAAGTACCTCTGCTGCACGGTCTCCAAACTGGGCCAGGACTTTGGTTCTGTAGTCTGGGATGATGCACATGGGGTTACTGGACAGGTTGAGTTTCTCCAGACACGGCAGAGAGCCGATGTTCCTGATATCCTCCAACTGCAAACACACGCACGCGCACGCGCACACGCACACACACACACACACACACACACACACACACACCCTTGTTGTAATTAATATGGATGATCAAATTACATCTGCAGGTATTTATTTATTTCCTTCTTTTTTAGTAATAGCATATTCAATACCTGTAATGTCGTGTACACACCGGACGTGAATATTAATTATTTTGCGCAAATGAATTACATATAAAGTCAATGTAAAGACGCGATTAGACGCGTTCCGGTCGAGCGGCGCGAATGACGTAAATTTGCTCATTCTCGTAAGTTCCGAGAATGAAACGAGTCAAAACAAAAGATTCCAGCGTCCAAACTCGCACGAATTAACAGAGTAGATTACTTTATTCATGTCTGGTCTGAACAACATAAGTGATAATCCTCATTCCTTTTAATGCAATCATATCTTTTGCACTCCTTAAATAAAGTGTATGTATGTATGTGAGCAGTGGACCATCAGGCCGTGCTCGGTGGGATTACCTGGGCCAGCTGGTTGTGGCTGAGGTCCAGGTTGACCAGAGAGTAGAGTTTGGTGAGGCCGGTCAGCTGGTCCAGCTGGTTTCCGGCCAGGCTCAAAGTTTTGATGTTACCCAGACGGGTGTGAGCAGCTTCCAGGACCCGCAGGCTGTTATAGGACAGATCCACGTGGACCAGATTGTACAGGTGCTGCAAACACAGGAGGACAGTTACTTCACTGCTACTGTCGATGACAAACTACAAAAGGGATGCACCGATCCCATATTGATATCGGGTCGATACTGACTCAAATAGCTGGATCTGCTATCGTTGACGATGGAGCCGATCTATTCAATTCAATTCTATCTTTACGTCTGATGACGTGTGCACCAAGTGTCAGCAGCACGTAAACAAACGCCATGCCGTGTGGAGATATTTCTTCCGAGACATATACCTAACTAAATCTGCTGTTTTGGGCGAAAATAACAGAAGTCTTGGTGAAATATTCTGACAAGAACAAAGATTTATGTCACTTTGATGGTAGAATTTGAAGTTTGATCGCTGTTTCGACCACAAATTGTGTGCGCTCTATTTAGATTCGAGATGCGTTCAGGTGTCTTGTACGTGTCCATATAAACAGAACAGAAACTTATTACAGATCTTTTGATCACAACTTGCTCTTATATTTACTGTCTGTCTTTATTAATAAAAATGCTTTGTAATAAGACATTTTGGACAACATTTAAAGATACTGAATGCTGAAGATCCCATGTTTTCAAAATGGTATAAAATTCTTCACGATTATGAGAAAGCGATTTTTCTTAACCACACCGTGTGTTGCCCTCGGTACCGGGCCCGCTCGTGAAGTATCGGATCGGTACTCGGTATCGTATCAGTATCAGAACTGAAAAAGTCGGATCGGTGCATCCCTATTTATTTTTTGGGTGGCCCCTGCTTTTGTGCCTAGAACACTGCCTAAATTTCATTTAATTTTACCGCATTTTGATAACTGCAAACATTATATTTCATTTGAAATTAAATTTGAAGACAATTGCGCTGGACAAAATGGACATCTGCAGGGCAGCTGAAAATGTTTAAAGATTTTTATCCTGTTTTTACATTTTTATTTGGAAAATTTGTACAAATAAAATAAACCAGCAGCCTGATGACAGTAAATTGAATTGAAACATTTGTTGCCTGTTGCAGCAGCTGAGCAGAAATTTGATCCCAATCGATAGAAAGTTTATTGGAAACTATTTTCATAAGATAAGATATACTTTATCTAAAAAATAATCAAAAGTTATCCTTAGCTGCAACCTGAGAAATGATGCTGACACTGATATGAAGGAGCTGATGTATTCTCCATCCGCTGTCTTGTACCTGGAGGTTTTCCACTGTTGACAGCTGGTTGTGGCTCAGATCCAGAAACTCCACCTTCGGAATCAGTTTCTACAACAGAGAAAAACACAAACACTGATGTACCAAAACATGGAACCTAAACTTTCCTTTATTCACATACCCAGTGTTTTTAAAAAAATGTTTTATCCCTGTGTAAAGACAGAGAGATATCAAGGACCTGATACACCAGCTATCTGAGCCAGCACATGTTTGTATCAAGTGCTGTTATTGATGTTAGTGCATGATATTCATCTGTTGTGTTGCATCAGATTTGCACTGGCTAAATGTGTTGAAAGGTAAAAAAAAAAACACTTTTGAAGCAGTTATTTTTCCAAAAGAAAACATCTTTTTCATGTGAAAGAGGGTTATATTAAAAGTTGTTTGTGCTCATTCAAAAATAGTGTAATTAAATGTTTAATGACTTTCAGTTCACTTATTTTTTAATAATGAAGATTTCTTTGTTTGCCTGACAAAAAGGGGGGAATAAATAAATAACAACAAAAACAAAATAAACAACAACATAAAAACATTGGCATCGGCTACTGGTCAAATTGTAATTTAAAACATTGTATCGGTGCATCGCTATTCACCCTCTGTCTGAAACGCTACATTTTAGCGCCTGTCTCTTTAAGCTCCCCTCCCTCTGGAAAAAAAGCCCAGTTTGCAAAGTGACTTGATTGGTTTCTTAGACATATGATGTCATAAAACCTGTCTGTCTGAATCCAGATCTTTGAGACTGTTGTTGGCACACTGTAGTTTCAAGGCAGAAATTCTCAGCCGTGTTGTTGATGCTCATTTCACTCATGATGTTGTAGAAAATAAAAAAACACCATATAGACATGGTGACATGGTTAAAAACTTGACTTTCACAGGAGTGGCTCTTTAAAACATGGTCAAAAATCCCAACAAATGTGTATTATAAAAAAATATTTAAAAAAAGATAAATGACCTCTGATATATTACATGAAATGGACCAGGGTCAGTCAGAATTTCGTCCTGACTACACTGTGGGGAAAAAATAAAAATAAAACACTGGCACTGACTTTTAAACACCGTTATCGACTGACGTTCGCTGTCTGTGGGTTCAGGTGTGGTGCGTGTGTCTCACCACTGAGTTGTCGATGGTGCTGATGTCGTTGTGGCTCAAGTCCAGCGTGGTCAGGTTTCTCCACACGGGGATGACAGCGGTGACGGGACAGCCAGACTCAGCGCCCTCGGCCTCCCACTGGGAGAACTCGCTGGCCTCCGGGACCAGGACCGACTGCAGGATGCCAGAAATAACACAAGCATCAGTACACAACATACAACACGTGGCTTAAATGTATACCGAGTACAGGGCACAAACAGTACCATCATAGTTTCCGTGGAGTGGTGGATACTCAGAGTCGCCAGACTCGACCTCAGAGACGGCAGACCTTGAATCTGCTGAGAGCTGCACTCACTGATCTGAAGACACAGACGTTTTTATTGAAATCTGGTCAGGTTAAAAGTCAAAATAAAATCTCCATCAGTGTGTTTGCATCAGTACTGTTGTAGAATATACGCAACATGACATGATTACATCTGCAGGGTTGGGGAGTAACAGAATACAAGTAACAGGATTACATATTAAATACAAAGTATGAGTAACTGTATTCTGTTACAGTTTAAATTGGTGGTATTCTGAATACAGTTACTGTCTTAAAAAATAGATTACTTGAAGGGAATACCTTATTACCTCCACCAAGGAGGTTATGTTTTCAATTTGTTTGTCAGAAAAACTACTGGCCCGATTTTCATGAAACTTGGTGGAAGAGTGTAGCATGGACCAAGGAAGAACACCATTACATTTCAGAGCGAATCCAAATCACAGGGACGACACACAAATCATTTTTTGCTTTCGTTAACATTGCGAGATAGGACGTGGTCTTGGCGGAGGTCTGCGCGCTCTTATTTTTATTTTATTTGCTCTAAAATTCATTTGAGGCACATATTGCCTTAAGCCTGCATTCTTTCCTATGACCAGCAGGGGGCGACTCCACTGGCTGCAAAAAGACGTCAATGAGAAAATGAGCCTACTTCTCACTTGATTTATTACTTATTTTGTCACCTAAAAATGCATTGCTAACCAAGCTAACTAACTAACTTATGGTAAAGTTTGTCAGTCTGTGTCACTGGAGCGAACGGCACAAGCTGTTAAAAACCCACTGGATGACTCGCACCAGTCAGTTGAATATCTGCAAGCCTGTCCTCTTTAGCAGTTAGCTTAGCGCGGCGCCACTGAAATGTCACCGGCACTGGCTTAACTGCGTCGTCCTCTCCAGCTCCGCCGTCTAGTCCAAATATGGTAACGTCCGGTTTCAAAAGCCCAAGATGGCGACAGCCAAATGCCAAACTCAAGGCTTCAAAACGGTAGTCCACAAACCAATGGGTGACGTCATGATGGCTGCGTCCATTCATTTTTTACAGTCTATGGGTGTGACCAGGTACTAACCTGGGACCATAATCTGGTATAAATGGGTAAAATGTGGGTTTACCAGGTGTTCATTATCCAATCATCAAACATGAGGATTGTGTGTGATATGAATGTACAGACCAGAGTATTTTGGACAGACAGAGACACACTTACCTCTATCTGCAGCAGTGATTTGAAAACAGACAGGTCGAAGGGGAGACTGCTCTCCTCGATGTTACTGGTTCCTACTGGTCCTCTGGTACCGGACATCTGACCAACAGAGACAGAACCAGTGAGAACATTCACCACGTCTGCTTCTGAAATGGAAGTCTGAACTCTACGATGGGGATGCGAGTTAAATAAAGAGGTGTGTGACCTTGAGGTATCGCAGCCTGCAGGTGAAGTCGAGGATGTGTCCCAGGTCGGTCTTGGCGTCTCCGTTACAGCAGGTTGGTTTGGCCAGACGAAGCTGCTGGGAGACGGAGTAAAGCTGCAGAGGACGGAGAGAAAACACCTCGCCGGCCTGCAGCAGCTGCTCACCTACAACACACAAACACACACACAGCGGGCTGATACTGCGCACTGTAAGTTACAGCTGATACTGCGCACTGTAAGTTACAGCTGATACTGCACACTGTAAGTTACAGCTGATACTGCACACTGTAAGTTACAGCTGATACTGCGCACTGGAAGTTACAGCTGTTGTTTCACAGGACAACATCTACAAACCAGATGTTGGCAACTTTCAGAAATTTAGTTTTTATGCAGTAGTCAAGTTATATTTGGTTGTATAAACATGAACTGTAGGTGACCAAGGAGAAAAACTTTAATAATTATTTTGATCAAACTGTCTCGATGCAGCAGCTGAGAGTCACACGATTCAGCTGCAACAGATCATAAACTTTTAAAACTGCTATTTAAATATTTTGGGTTCTACACATCTCTATGCATTAGTTTAACACTATTATTTAGACTATTATCCCTGTACATTGCACATACTCTCTATACTGTGAACTTTTGCACATCCCCTGATAAATATTTTAGCAATTTTTTCTATTCTATATTTATGTTCTTGACTGATGCAGTATTTTTCTTTTATTTTTTATTTCCTTTTTTCTTAATATGTATATTGTATGCTCCAAACCAAGCTAAATTCCTTGTATGTGAAAACTTGGTGGTAAACCTTATTCTGATTCTGAAAAACAAAAAACAAAAAGCGCAGTCTAATATGGAGAATTGTTGAGAAGATTGTAGAAACACAAGATGAGAGGAAAAAGGTCAAAGGTCAGAAAGGAAGCTAACCTTTATTAAACAACTCCTCAGCCAGAGCTGCCGTGATGCCGTTGATCTCCTGAAAGAGACAAAGAGTTTGTTAAAAAAAACAAAACTGGAGCGTGTAGAGCTAAATAATGTTATTTCTTCACTGCTCAGCAGACAGCTGGTCGTGGTTTCAACTCTCCATTCATGTTCGACGTTTCCTTTCTTTAAAAACTGTTTTTTAACACACTGCTTTGTCAACGCAACCTCATCCAAGATTAAGGAATGAAACTCGAACTGTGACTGGTTAAATATTAACAGATCATCATATTAGCTGGAAAACATCAAGTTAGCCTGGAGTAGTTAAACAGTTTTTGAAGAACAGGACCCAGACGGTGAACATCATGTTTTCAATTGTTTTCATCACCGTTACATTACACAGTAGTTATGTCCTAATGCAGCATTAATGCAGCTGGACAATAAACAACAACAAAACTGTTTTCTAACTTGTCTGTAACAGTCACATGTTGATCATCTCACATCACATGAAGAGGATTTTTTTTAATCTGCAGAGTCCTGAGGACTCCAACAACAACTGCTCTGTTGTATCGACATCATCATATGATCACAGTCACTGACATCACAAAGCCTTAAATTGCTGCAAACACCAGCCTGCAGCAGCGCTCCTCTGCCTGGGATATAATCACACATCATTCACACACGTATCATTGTTCTCTCAATGCATTTTATCCTGTGACACACCAAACACTTCTCTGCCTATCTGCAACTTTTGACATGCCATTAGTGTTATTCTATATGATCATTTTAACTATAATAATAATAAAAAATTGAGAACCAGAACCCTAAAATCTGAGTTGAGACACAATTGAGGCAATTTAGATAAAAAAGTTTTTGACCAGACATCAAATTAATCGGACAATTATTAAGCATAATTGTGTGTAAAATGTCTGAAAACAGTCCAAACCTCAAAGATATTCAGTTTACAATGATATAAAACTGAGAAAAGCAGCCAATCCTCACGTTGGAGAAGCAGCAACAGTGAATGGTTGGCATTTTTGCTCTGTGAAGTCTCCCAGCCTTGAGGAAGAACAAAAATAAATCACTGGAGATTAACCAGAAATGTGTTATTGTTGGAGGGATATTCCTTTCCTGTTTCAACATGACAATGTGCACGATGCCAGGTCCATAAACACATTTTCCCAGTTCAGTGTGGAACAACTTGACTGGCCTGCGCAGAGCCCCGACTACAAACAAACTGGAACCCGGACTGTGAGTCAGACCTGATCACCCAACATCAGTGTTGGACCTCACTAATGCTCTTGTGACTGAATGGGAGCAAATCCCTGCAGCCAAGTTCAACATCTGGTGGAAAACCTTCCCAGAAGGCTGTGATAAGCAGCAGATTAATGCTCATGGTTTGGAATCACATGTAACACCATGTGTAGTACTGAACAGGTTACCGTCATAGACTGTTCAAAAGAATGGACAGAGTAAGAGTGACGCCACATTGGTTTGTGGTTTTGAAGCCTCGAGTTTGCAATTTGGCTGTCGCCATGTTGACTTTTTGGAGCCAGAAGTTGATCATATTTGAACAAGAAGGCAGCGCTGGGGACAATGACGCGGTCACGCCAGTGACATCTCGTCTGGTTTCGTCTATGGTTTCAATGGCGCTGCTAAGCTAAACCCATGAGCTAACCGCTAAAGAAGGGGAAAGGTTGCAGATTTTCAACCGGCTGATGCGAGTCATCCGGCGGAGTTTAGCTGGTTGGTCAACGTGGACCTCCGGGCGCTGTCGTCTTTTGCTGTAGTGATAAGGAGGCAGGTAAAAATAAGTTAGCAGCTAATGCTAACACTAGCCCAGTTGACACGGTGCTACCGAACGCTGAACAAGACATTTTTCGGTGACCAAAATGTTCCAATTAACTTTCATGAAGTGAAAACACACTGTGAAAGGGTCAACGTTCAACAACATAAACACTGACAACACAGTCTGTTTTAATACACAGGGCCCAGTTAGCATTGCTCAAGACTTTTGATTGACAGGTCAGCATGTAGCCCCGCCCTAAAGCATACGCTGCTTTATCGTCTATTTTCACCTTAATGGGACCATAATTTACAAAATAAACATCATGCTGTATTGAAGAAGACTTCAAACTAGTGATTGAGACCATAAACTCATTATGAAACTGTTTATTGAGGTAATAAATCAAGTGAGAACTCATTTTCTCATTGACTTGTAGACAACCAGACTTCTTCTTGGAGCCAGTGGAGTCGCCCCTTGCTGGTCATTAGAAAGAATGCTGGTTTAAGGCACTTCTACATTGGCTTCACTTTTCAGGCCGGGAGGCTCTGTCCATCTTTTTATACCGTCTCTGGTTAATGTACATGTGCAGAGGTTGTAGGGTTGTGTACTCACGTAGAGGTGAAAGTGCAGGAAGCAGGCAAGCGCAGTGGGTGTGGCCTGGGGGAACTGCAGCAGCAACGTCTGCAGGTAGAGCTCCAGCTCCTTCTGCCGCCGCTCCACCAGACTTTTCGAGTTCTTTCCCAACATCTTCTTTGGAGGAAGCAGCCGTCGGTCCACCTTCTTCTCTGTTGTCAGCTGGAGGGAAACACACATCAGACATTAAGTTATTAAGCGAAAATTACAAACATTGTCTGGGTGCAGCTGGATGTGGTGCATCATTGACGTAATATCCATCATACCGTGCAGATTAATCATTGCTGAGCTGCTCCAGTCTCTTACCTTCTCATGGAGGTCGTGGAAGTCACTGTAGCGGTGCTTGACAGTCCATCTGTGCTCTCCGTCCAACACCTCGATGATGTAGACCTGAAACAGCACAGCAGGTCACTCAGTGATTACAACCTGCAGCCTGAACTAAAAACTGCTTCCTGAGCTGCACGGACACTCCAATAATTAAATGGAGCAAAATCAAATACCAACTTTGGACCATCTCCTCCCTACATACAACCACCTGCTCAGTTGAACTCCACACATAGGTCATGTGATAACACTTTAACCATCTCTACGACAGCTCCATCTGCTGAAAGCCAGTTCCAGTAAACAATGTTCAAGGTCCTTGATGAACCTTCAAGTTCACCTCATAATTCAAGTTTTAAGTTATTTATTGTCATATGCACAACAATACAAGCAGTCGTCGAAATCTTCAGGCTCCCTTCAACAATGTTAATGCAAGTATGTTGAGAAAAAAAAGATCATTTTGACTCAGGCAGTCAACTAGAATGTCAAAATGTAATGTAGAAAGACATAATTTATAATGCCCTATAAATTATCATTCCTAATTCAACCCTTTTGTTGTTCCTGGAAGAAAACTGCATTCACAAAAATGTGTTTAAATCTGAGGAAAGTAAAGAAAATTAGATAGCAAGGAAAGTTTGTTATTTTGATTTTGTGTATGTCAAGGTGTCTGGCAATAATGTTGCTGTTCTGCATTATTGTTTTTCACATTCATTTAAAAAATTTTTTTTTTTTTAAATAAAATCAAAGTGTTAAAAAACAAAATTAAATTAAAGAAGCTGTGGGATGAGTGAACAATCATGATATTTTTTTAATCATCCATAAAAAAGCTGCAGTGGGCCATCAGGTCTGTAACCATAGTAATATAATTATGTATTATATATTTAAAAAATTACCACTTTCATTCATTATTCATAACCCTCCAGTTCAGAGTGAGATTAATATAAGAGGGAATGAAAGAGAAAGGGAGGTGTTAAAGCTGTTCAATTGATTGTTGATTATAGAATTGATTGAGACATTAAGATGTGAAATAGAGTTAACAAAAAAAGACGAAAGGGGGAAACTTAAGCTACACTTATTTATTTTTTCTAGAGGCAAGCACATTTTTCAAAAGCTCTCTTATGTATTTTATTTTTTAAATGCAGCCCTTATTTTAAATGAGACACGTATTTACTATTAGAGTACTTATTATTATTTATTTATTTGATAGTTACAGATACAATCATACAAATTAAATTCAAATTGATTTTCTATGGAAACAATATACATAGACTGAGAACAGCTACCGATGCAAGTATCATAGTGTATAGTATAGTTATACTTATTATTTATAATGCCTCCAGTTCAATGTGAAAACTGACAATAAATATTGTTGATTTTGAAATTCATCAGACATTAAGTTATTAAGCGAACATTGTCTAAGTGCAGCTGGATGTGGTGCATCCACAGAAATTTAATTTCTATGGGTGCATCATTGACGTAATATCCATCATACCGAGCAGATTAATCACCGCTGACCTGCTCCGGTCTCTTACCTTCTTGTGGAGGTAAATATTGTTGAAATTGTATTGAATTGTACTTTATTTATTTGATTTGACAGTCAGTTGTCGACTACATACAGACGTTGATACAACTACTAGGCTAACGTTACTTCAATATATATATATGGCACTGAATCATAACGCAAGTTAGACATTACACGTTATGATGTTTCGGGCCTTTGCTTGTGGAAATTTTCTTTTTGAATTATAATTGAAAACCTTGCTTTAGAGGAAACGTTGTAAAGACTGTGAGAGCTCAGTTAGCACGGCAGTTAGCAGTTAGCTTGACCGGTCTGTCGTTCTTTTAAGTCTGACCTCAGCATAAAGACACAACGACTGAAAACATAACAACTGAACAGTTAATGTATTCAATGACAGAGTAATTCCTTCAACATTAACTCACTTTCACTTTCTGTCAGACCTAAAGCTAAGTGTAGCTACTAGCTAGCTAGAGCTAGCTAGCTAAGCTAAGTGGCGCTAGCGGACGTTAGCTTACAGTGTAGTTTTCCACCAGCTCCGACCCGACAACACACACTTTCCTCTCCGAAACCTCCTCTGGAAATGGGGCGGACTCCATCTTGAGATCGCGAAGAAGCAAATATGATATGTTATTAAGTAATGAATCTCTCAATTAAAACGGTTTTAGACGATCCCCAGCTTTTCTTCTCAGTTAGCCGCCTCCTGACGCCATGTTTGTTGTGATGCCGAGCGAAGCAGCTGACTGCGTTCAAAAAAACTTTATGTACACTTTGTTCTGTGACAGATTTTTTTTCTCCACGTTTTGATTTCAGTAAAAATCTGTTTTATGTTGAACGTTTATCAAACATACTAACATTGTATGAGCAGTCAGGCAATGTAATTAGACTATTCGTAAAATAAAGGGAAAATAAAAACTGGAAAGAAAAATTATAACGACCGAAATGCGTCCTCCGCGATCTTTGTCCGATAACAGGAACACTGTGTTCCTACGGAGGAGGATTAGGACCACATGTGGAAAGAAAATTGAGTTCTGAGTTTAAAGTCTGAATTCTGACATTAGTTAAGTTATTAGATAAGTCAGAACTCAAATACATTTTCCACATGTGTCCCTAATCCTCTATGTTCTGAACATGTTTCATCTTTCAAATATTTATCTCATGATTATATTAGCAGCTGAGTAACAGCTATGACAGTGGCAGACATAGGTACATTATGAGGTAACAGGCTTAATATAGATCCATGTAGGAGGAGTGGTGTCATGACTTATTTACCACATGACCAACAAATGTACAAATCCATTTCAGCAACTTAAAAGCATTAGAAGCACAGGCAGGTCTCTATGAAATAAAGCCGTTTTTAGGAAGATTATTGGAAAAGCATATTTACCAATAGAAAAATCAGCTGAACCAAGGCAGGAGTGTCCAGTTGTAGAAAAAGTACTTTGTAGGCTAAAATCTCACCCTTTTTCCAGTAAAAGTAGCAATACCACAGTGTAGAGATACAAAATCTACTTAAAGTACCAAAAGAAAAAAATATTAATTATGTAGACTGTACCATTTTAGAACTATATTATATTATTTGATTATAATTATGGATGCATTAGCTAATTTGTAAATGTAACCCACCCCAAATTGGAGGTTGTAACCTATTTATACTGTAACTCTTCAGCAGGGATAGTGTGGTCAACAACTGTCATAATAATCTGACATTTCATATATCCATCCAAGCAAACTGGAACTCAAGTTTAACACTTCATAATAGAATATAGAAAGTCTTTGTTGTCATTGTACAGGTATGAGATTAAGATTGTGCCCTCGGTATCGATGCTATAAAAAAATAAGAATAGGCCTATGAATAAATAAATAAATAAATAAAGTAAGAATAAAATAAGGTAATGGTACAAATAGGTAAAAATAGCAATAAAGTGATAGTAAAGTTATAGCAAACAGTAAAAAGTATCCAGCAATGTAAACAGTGTAAACAGTATCCGGCAGTATTCTAGTATAATAGTGCAAATAGTAAAAAATGGGGAGTTGTTACATGGTATTGCTGAATTGTCAATAATATTTGTAAAGCAAAAGAGTTACTGAGTGTCTGTGTTTTATTATCGATGAAGTCAATGATTGCCTACCCAAAGATAAATAAGTAGTTGGTTTGATAACTACTTATCTTTACCCTCAAACCAGGACGTTACCTTGAGGTTTGAAATGTCGCTGTGCAGCTGTGCAATGGCAATAAAAGGCATTTTATTCTATGTGTCTGTTATTGCAGGGGAAGGCTGATTTAGACCTGGTTACACATCACTTTAATGTTGCAGCTGGTAAAGGCGGAGCCAATTTTTATTACTTTATCCTTCTGCTGGATAATTCATAATAATAATATACATCCCCACAAATAAAGACCAATAAAGAACATAAAAATTGATGGTTTTGTGCTCATAATTTCCAACCTGCTAAGGCAACAAATAGCTGGATAATGAGGCAGGTGATTCGGTTGTTGTTACATGATTGATTGCACTGATAACAGTGCTTATCACCCTGATACATATGGGTCAGTAGGGGCATGCTGGCCCTGCTAAAAGGTCCAGAAGGCTGTTATCAGTGTATTGAATGGGCTGGCAACCTACTGCATAGGTGGAAGCCACAATATTTTAACATCATTTTAATCTAAACCATGGTGTTTTTTTCTAAATCTATACCGACATGTTTTTGGTGCCTAAACATAACGAAAGTCACGGAAATGTAGATTTTTTTTCTAAACCTACCAAAACTCACGGTAATGTAGTAATGTAGGGTTGTAGCCTTCTGGACCTTCTAGCAGGGGGAACCGGCCCCTACTGACCCATATGTATCAGGATGATAAGCATGTTATCAGCGCATTAAATCATGTGATAACATTCATGATGATTTCTTGTATCAGAATAGTCAATATAGTTTACTGTAGGTGTCATCAGTGAGGTTTACAGCAGATTGTTGATGCCTGATCCTCGTCCTCGTGTGTTCTGCAGATGATTCAGGACTCCGTTACAAGAATCAGTCAAATCAAAGTCCATTTTCACAACAAATTCAACCAGATTTCTAAACTCACACTGTCCTGGGCTGTTTAGGATGGCACACGTCAATTAATCTGTCAACTCTCAGGAAAAAGTTTACATTTTAAGCAACACTAGTGGTAAGGATCTCAGTATAGCAAATTAGTCTTTTCTAAGAGGAAAGTTGAATTTATCTTATTTAATTTTGTATTTCAACTTGTGGGGTGAATTTGTGGAATGGTTTGGGTACAGAGTTTCAGCAAAGTCCAAATATAAATCAATTTAAGATGGACAGAAAAATATTTTTTAAGAGGGGACTTATATGTGATTGACACTAGGTGGATATTTGGGTTGTTGTACATAATAGAATTGGGATAGTTGTTTGTGAGTCAGGGGTACGACCGTATATATCCCTCTTTCTACTCCTTTTGTAATATGGGAATGAGAATTTGTATATTTAATTTGTTGTATGTTTACTGTTCATTTTCATTTGTTATGCTCGTTTGTTTATTTTTTTTTACTTATTTGTTAATTGCTTGAAATAAATAAAATATAATTAAATTCATCCATCAGACATTTTTGCTGGATGGATTACCTCCCTCCTCCTCCTTCTGCTGCAAACTGTTGTGTGTAATATACATCACAGCCACCTGGGGTCAGCAGTGCAGCAGCAAACATCCGTGTGTTATGTCATTATGCTTTGATGAATTGCATTGACCTACATTTATTTCAAGTGAACAGAATTGTGACAATAGTTGTGCTTATAATAGCTGCAGTAAGCGGTATTAGTTTTAATGGTCTCCCTGAAGACGACATGATTTGTAATGTGATTTAGGTGACACTGAAGACAAAGTTCATGTTTTATTGCTCACTATATATTGTACTTTTTTTTTAGCAAATGACCTTATTTTCTGATTAATTCTCCTGGTTGGATGATTAGCCTAAACAAGACTACAGAAGCAGCTCTGTGAGGTTTTACTTAGACACAGCAGTAGCCTACTTTGAGCTAAATGCTAAGCATGCTAACATGCACACAATGGCAATGCTAACAGGTAGGCTATGATACCATGTGTACCATGTTAGCATGCTAATATTTGCTAATTAGCATTAAACACAAAGTACAGCTGATGGGGATGCCATTTGTTTTGCAGGAATTTGCTCATAAACCAAAATAGGCCACCAAATAAAAAGTGTGTCCTGATGGTGGCGCTAGATGCAAAGTCAGGTGATCATAAAGTTATTACAATTCATGCTGAGGGGGACGTGAATATCTGAATTAAATTTCATGGCAATCCATCCAACAGATTTTTCACTAAAATCACAAATGTGAAACTCATGGTGGCACGAGATGAAAAGACGGGGGATCAACAAAGTCAGTGGGATGCATCGTCTGGGGACCATTAATATCTGTATAAGATTTCCAATATTTGTTTGGATATTTTAGTCTGGACCAAAGTGGTGGACAGACTGACTGACATTGTCATCCAGAATCATAGGAGTGCCATAAAAAAAAGAGAAAAAAATCAGTATGTAAAATAATTCAGAAAATGTGGAAATATAAAGATAAATAAATAAGTAAATTTAAAAAATGTGGAAATATAAATAAAATAATAAATACATGTGGAAATATAAAGACAAATAAAAAATATAAAGAATAATTATTTAGTTAATTAGTTATTTTCACATTTATTTGTTAATTTATTTCTGACTATATTTATTTATAAATATTTCTAAAATAATTTTTGTATGAGCAATAGGAAAAAGAATATTGGAAAAATAAATTGATAAAATTAAATAAATTACATTATATAAAAAATAAATACATTAAAAAATATATACAGAGAAATAGAGTGATTTATATGCATTTTGTATTTATTTATTCTTTTATTTATATTTCCATATTTTTTATTTACTTATTTATTATTTTATTTATTTCTCTTTATTCACATTTATTAATTTACTTTTTATGATTCTATTTATCTCTCCTTATACTTCCATATTTTATATTTATTTACTTATTTATTATTTTATTTATTTATTTATATTTCCACATTTTTAAATTTACATATTTATTATTTTATATATTTCTCTTTATGTTTCCATATTTTCAAAATTTACTTTTTATTATTTAATTTATTTCTCTTTATATTTCCATAATTTGTATATACTTATTTATTCTTTTATTTATTTCTCTTTATATTTCCACATTTATTTTCTTGTTCTTTTACATATTTATTCTTTTTTTTATGGCACTCCTACGAAGTAGCATGGCTGAAAACTTGAGTTGTGTTTTAGTTGTTAGACAGAACACAAAGTTCTTTGTTTACAATATAATGTATTTAAGAAACTGTGTTCACCACTGCAACAGTATTTTCAGTGTCTTATAAGTGGGTTGGGTACTTGTATGTGCATGACACAATAACTAAGTACTGTTACTGTTATTACAGTAACGACCACTGTCCTCCTGCCCCAGTGCTGCCGCTGCTTGTTGTTGCTCTACAGTGTTTCTGTTGTCAGAGGGGCGGGCAGTAACAGCAGCAGCTGTGGATCAGATTTCAGCTGCTAAAACTGAAGCGGAGTCAACCATCTTGCTGCAGGGAGAAGCTTAATGCTTATCACAACCGCAGAACGCAGCCTTAGACACCCGCAGGCCAACATATGTTATAATACCGTATACACACATGTAGAAGTAATGTCTTTTAGAAATCTGTCATATTACAATGCCATTATTCGGCAGTGGACAAATCTTCTAAACCCTGACCCCCCCTCCTTCTGTTAAACCTGTGAATGGATCCTCCCAGCTCTTTATCCAGGCTGTGAGGAGAAGGCAGAGCCACAGTCAGTGCTGGTCAGAGCTGAGTACACTATACTTGCTGGCCTAAAACTGAGAGAAAAAAAAACAGCTTTAAAATCAACTAGACGACGCTTTAAACCCCTTCAGCAGCTCATTTCAGTTCACTAAATCAGAGCTGTAAGAAGCTAAATTTGACTTTTTAGAGAAGTGAAGAAGAGAGATTAGAGAGGCAGAGGAGGGCGTGACAGGGAGCCAGCCGAGCAGGCAAGCTGCTGCTGCAAGGGGAGGAAGAGCAGGCGATGCATCAGCCAAAGCCAGAGGTCAAGAAAAAAAGCGAAAGAATAGTGAAAAGGTAGACTCGGAGAGAGAGAGGGGGGTCATTTGTGATCTGAGCCAGAAAAAAACAGAAGCCAGCCTCTCTTTTGTTGTTGTGTGAGCCACCGAGCAGGGATGTGAAGGTGGGCAGCGGGGAGGAAAGGGAGGCGACTGCAAGAAAGACAAGAAAATGCTCTCAGAGATGATGTGCAGGAGGAGCTGCCAGCAGCAGCAGCAGCAGCAGCAGCAGCAGCAGCAGCAGCAGCAGCAGCAGCAGCAGGATGGGAAAGAGGCTCCGCAGAGGGACCCTTCCAGCCGCAGGAAGCACGGCTGCAGGGGGCGCCTGCAGGGGCGGAGGACAGGAGGGGGAGGGTGGCCGAGAGGGCGCAATCACCACCAGCACCCTCAACGTCATCATCTCCACTACCATCATCCCAGACACTTCCAGAGGCCGGTGGTGTCCCTCCGGCCCGTTAATGTCAAAGGAAACAGAGCGAGGGGGATGCGGGCCCCCAAGAACACCAATCAGTTTCTGATGCACGAGAAGTATCAGATGCTGCACATGCGCTCCGACTCCGTGGGGAGCGACAGCGGCAGCAGCTCCGACAGCGACATGGAGCTCACAGACATGGACTCGTACCTGGGCGTCCTGGAGAATGCAAGAGGAGCCCTCTTGGACAGTCCCAACCCACATGGCTCAACAACGCCACCGGGACAGATTCTGGTACTGCACGAGGACAGTCTGCATCTGCGCGATGACAGCAGTCTGCGTCTGCGCGATGACAGCAGTCTGCGTCTGCGCGATGACAGCAGTCTGCGTCTGCACAGTGACAGTCTGCGCCTGCAGGAGGACAGTCTGCGTCTGCAGGAGGACAGCATGCAGTATTTCCCATCGGAAGACGACTTGATTCAGAGCCAGAATTTCATGCAGAGGGACTTTGTTGAGTTTTGTGACATCCTGACACCCTGAAGGGAAACTTTCAGGGAGCCATTTTGTTCTCAGCAGCGTGACACTCAAACCTCAGGCTTGAACGGGGTCAAGTTTGTTCTGCTTCAGGTTTACAGAAAATTCAAAAATGAAAAAAAAAATTGCCATCTTATCAAGTCATTTAGCCTTAAAATGTTAAGAATCTGCTTGCAGGGTGAGATAATTCCACCAGTTTCCATCAGAAATCAATTTTTTAAATTGAATATTTTTTAAATCAACTGTAATTTTCTTAATACTTGTGCAGTTATCTGCCTTAGTTCATCTTGATGCTGGAAAAAAAAAGGTGAAATTATGTCACCCTGTTGGTATTTTTCTAGGTTTAAGAAACTGAATGCAAGATTAAATGACGTTATTAAGACGGATGTTTTTTTACAGTTCATGTTTGATCATGTACAGTGTGTCCGGTGCTGTAAAGTGCTGCCTTTCTGTTGTTGTTGTTGTTGCACACAAAGGGAGATGGGTTGGGTGGTGGGAGTGAGACCAAACAGCCAATCGGCATCGGGCTGGCTGGATGATGCTGCAGATGATTGGCTGATGCAGACTGTCATTAACAAAAAAAAGCCCTTTACTGTACAGAAGAAAAAGAAGAAAAAAAATCACAAATAAATATCTGATTGATGTAACGTGGGCTGATTGATTGTCTCTGTGGATATAAATGAGTGTGAATGATTTTTTAAATAAACAGTTATCAGGGTCAGTGTGTCAGTGAGTCACCAGGGTAGAATGAATAATTCACATGATAATATGTGAGGAGCAGCAAGAACGGAGAGTAAAGAAAAATATTTTCAAGAAATATAGCATTTAAAATACTAGTGTATAAATAAGTATTTTAACACTTTCTTTGGGTTGCATGATGGATAAATTAATAGATAATGTGGTTTGATTTTATTCCACCACAAACCAAAACATACTTGAAATAGACAAAGACCGATTAAATTTAAATCATGATATCAACAAAGACTGCTAATGTCTGCTAAAATGACATGCAGATTATTATTTTTTTAACTTTTTTATTTGTCAGGGACAATGCAAAAAAAAATTTGTAACATGTTACAGATATATTGCATGTAGGGTTTCTAACTGAGGCTAATTTGCGACCTCTGTCCCTGGTTAAGCTTTTGTACTTAAAAATCCTGACATCATATATCGTTACCAAAAATAAATTTCTTAAATTGATCACATTATAAATAGTGACATTCTCATACATGTTACATGTGTGTATGTGTGCGCATTTGGGTTCCACACTTAATTCTAATGGGTATTATCCATTATACAAATAGTACATAAACTAAGACAGTGAATATATTCATTCATTCATATGTAAATCACTACTCCTTTCATATCCTTTAGTTTAAGTTTAAGTTTTTACATCCGTTTTTAAAAACTCTAATGTACGCCTAGTATCTAGGGCTATAAATAAGAAACTTTTTTATTTTTCTATTCATAATTTCAGAAGGAGGGACACTGTGTTCCTGCATGGAGAGCAGTAGAAGTGGATTACACGAAGTGAAGTGGGCTGGTCACTCCCACATAGGTCGGGAGGGGAGGTATAAGCCTCTTTGTGTTGGTGTGTCATAAACTAATAATGGTAACGGGTCAAAGTGTGAGGAACAGGCAGGTTATAGATACTACTATTACTCTGATTTATAAGAGCTGGTCTATTATACTGCCCTCCAAAATGAGAGGGCAGGAAAAAAAAATGTTTTTAGGCTGGCTGGTAATGCTTAAGTCAGTGGGATAGACTGTACATAATGCAGATACTGTGTATTTTGCCTTCATTTTGAGAGAATTTGACCAGATTTGTGAAATGGCGTTTGCAGTTTGGCAGTCAATATGTCATTAAAATATTAAAAAGGGGGACAAAACCGGTTTCATGTATTTTGACGATGGTCTGTTGTACTGTAATGAACTGTGGTGCAGGCCGACTGATAAAACTGGGTACTAACTTAGAACTTGAAAAACTAGAAAATCATAGTTTACAGTACCATGGTGAGTGAAGCTATGGTAAACTATGGAACAAACAAAAAAGAAAATGGCTAATCTACAATAGTTCACTACAGTGTTATCTATACATACAAGACAGAAAAGACACGCATGGGGCGCTGAATGTAAACATTATGTATATATAGCTCACTTTCCTCACATTTGAGACAGAAATTCAAATACCTGGTAATTCTTGCCAGGTAAAATATTATTTCACTTTGCGGCCTGTTTTTAAGGCACAGTTAAAAATCGAGACCCCAAAAACGGGGGCACCCTAATTTTCAGAGAATGTGAGGAGAAAATAGGCCTGTAGGCCTACAAACAAAAATGTTCTCGTTCTTTCTTAAGAAATTACACTTTACTTTGGCGATTTAAATCAATATAATACATTAATGAACAGTTTAAATACATTCAAATATGTGATTTAAAGTAAGCTAAACCACATCAAATTACTTGAATTCCACTAGAGAGGATGAGATCGCAGTTACTGCTACTCTGCTAAGCTAGGCTAGTTAGCCTTTAGCAGGACAAGTTTAGCTAATTTTTCTAGATTTTGGCTGGCTACTGCCTCATTTAGTAATGTGGGATAGCAAATGTAATTACAAAGATGTTACAGTATGATATTTATATGATATTTTGCAATTACTACAGCTCAGGGGAGGAAAAAGTGTAAATGTAGTTTTAGCTGGCTATCTTTGGCAATCTCCCCAGTTAGCTTTAAGCTAATTAGCTAGGTATGGCTCTCTTGTGTTAGCTGTCTAGTTGGCTGTTTCTATGTAACAGAGAAGCAGTTTGGCTTTTTTTTTGTTACTTAAAAGTAAAGTATACATTTCTTTAGCATAGCAATGTCTTACATAATAAAATAGATGTCAAATATCTTAACTTTCATCCAACATTTACTTGTTGTGTTTGGATTTGTACAGATATTTGGAGAGTTGAGTGTCAGTTCATCCTCTAAACCAGCTTTACACCGCCTCAAGGTGATTTACAGTGTATGATTTAAGGCTTTTTAAATTTTAAGAGTGTAAAGAGATGAGATCAGGTCTGGAATAACCAGTCAACCAAGGCCCTGGGGCAAAATTAAGCCATCCACCCAGCTGTTTCTCCAAATATCTGTGTAATGTTACGAGAATTAATGGTATTCATTTTTGGTGTGTCTTAGGGCAAATTCATTCCTTAACATAAAGTGTATGAAAGAGAAGGCTGGTTAGCAATAGGTTATGTATGAGGCTTAGTATACCTCCGGTTAGCATCCGCAGCTAGTTCCGGCCTACAGTTCTCCATGAACAGCCAGCCCAGGCACGATTCTGGTTCAAGTTTTGGTTATTGTTGGTGGTGGTTGGTCCCAAAACGAAACAAAGCTGGAGGTAGTAGGCGTTCAGTAGTTGCTCGAGCGTCGCGTCTCTGTTGTTCAGCGTCAGAATCCCCTCATGGAGTGTTTCATACCGGGATGTA
>JAOVVB010235686.1:0-23245 GCA_028570985.1 Heterobranchus longifilis | reverse complement strand
CTTTAAGTATATATTGATGGATGCTAATACTTTTGTACTTTTACTTAAGAGTTTGAATGCAGGACTCTTACTTGTAACAGAGTATTTTTACACTGTGGTATTGCTACTTTTACTAAAGTAAAAAATCTGAATACTTCCACCATTGTTTAAGACCCTCACTCTAATTATTCTCACCTGTTCACTATTTAGTGCTGGTTTGTGCATTTTCCCAAACGTTTCATCGACATTTTTGTAAAAAGAACCTTTCTGAAAAAAGCCTACATTTCCATTACACACACACACACAAAGTGGGTATTCTGAATCAATCAAACTGACCACACTGCCACCTTATGGTGATCCTATCCAGCTGCAAGTGAAAGTCTGAAAAGCAAAATGACTAATTCACTTGTCAGCCAGCACAGATCAGTGTGGGCCCAAAAAAAGAGCCAGAGGATACGGATGTGTCACACACACTCACGCTTCATTGTTCACCTTTAAGGTCGGACAAAAGCCCAGATTTTAGTCAAGCGAGTGCTCAGTTTAACAGGCCTACTGCACACATACAAACACTTTAACTCTCTGTTTCTAAATTAATTCAGGTATTGTGTGTTGGAGGAATTAATTAAAGATAAACTTAAACTCAAGGTATTTTGTGTAGACAATAGAGCCCGACCGATATGGGATTTTTGAGACCGATGCTGATTTTACAAGGGGAAAATTCACCAATTACCGATATGACTGATATGGAATTAAAATAGACCTTTTCTATGTGGATTGTGCTCCGATATGACTATGCAATGTTACTCAGAAGGCTGCTTTCTTTAACAAATAACTTTATTAAAAATATTTAACATTATTATACATTATACACACAATGTATTACATCATCTACCAATTCTAGAAATGAACACAGAGAAAATAAATAAATAAATAGCTAAATAAACATCAGTAATGTATGTTCAGTATCAGTCAGTTGCTGGTAATTTAAATAAAGAATAAAAAATATATAGCTAAATAAATATCAGTACTGTATGTTCTGTATCAGTCCATTGCTCACTATTTAAATAAAGAAGAAATAAAAAATAAAAGCTATATGACACCTTTTCTAAATCACCCCAAGCATTGTTTTCTGCATTATATGTTCTGTAAAAAGGTTTTCATATTGGAAAACATATACGCCAATATCGATAACGATATGTGTGTGATCGGCCGATAAAATCGGCTGACCGATAAATTGATCGGGCTCTAGTAGGCAAAAAACTTTTTCTTTTCTAAAACTGCATGAATAACTAAAACTTCCAAGTCTCACATCTTGTTCTAGAATATCAAAAACAGCGACTGAATACATTACCATTTCTTCCTGTCGGCTTTACCTTTGGTTCTCCCTCTGATGACGCCCAGTCGACATCTGAGAGAAAACGAGAACATCCTCCTCTTGCCTCCTGCAGCCCGGCTGCCTTTCCTCAGGGAATCTGTCTGAGGGAAAGCGAAGGAGAGCTGCTTGGGAGTGAGGCGCGCCTTTCCAAACGCTACCCTTGCTGACATGTTCATTTTCTGACCAGTGGCAAGGGAAAAAAAATGTTTTCTGTCCTCTTCCTGACACTCTCACCGTCTCTTAGACATTTGCTGCCTGTCCTGCTGTTCTCGTGTCCTCCTCCCTCTCTGGAGAACTTCCAGTCCTCTCAGGTGAGACGTCCTGAAACAGGTGCAGGTTTGTTTTTTTTTAAAAAAGAGGAAAGATTCAGATCCAACGCTGTGCCTGTTTTTTTTTTTCCCAACCAGCATTGGTAACTCACTTCCTTCAGTTCCAAACAGCCACAAGCTGACTGGCTAAATAAATGTTATGTTTTTGTGTCTCTGGCAATGTCAGTTTTACAGGAACAGATGGCAGAGGGCTCAGGGCGGTGGGGCGCAGCTTGCTGCCAGAATGCAATGGAAACTTTCTCTGCAGGGAGCCGCCTCTGACAAAACAATATACAATCTGAAGTGGCCATTTAAAGGCAAAGACTTCTGATAACAGTCTATTTGATCTATTGATATTACACCAGAGTGTTAGCTGCAGATTTGTCTAAACATGCTGGTACATAATGCCAACGTGACTCCTTATAATAGTGTAAAACCTGGGAGGAGACTGAGAGCTGGCCTTTCCACATTTTAGTACAAGTCTATGAATCCACTCTTGGCTTGCTCTATTCTAACCTTGTACAGTGTGTTATTTAAAGGAGCAGTCAACCAATTTTACACATCAAGATCAGTTTACTAGTCGTGGTTAACAGAAAGCCTGAGGCCCATTTCACATGACCAGTAGTGGAAGAAGTACTCCAAATTATCTTTTACTACAGTAAAAGTAGCAATACCACTATATAAACTCTACTCTGTTACAAGTCCTACATTCAAGGTTTTACTTCAGTGAAAATACAACTGTATTAGCTGCAAAATATATTACACACACACATTCATCGTAGGCACTATTTGTTTAGTTTACAACTTACAGAACACTTGACTTCTATATAGACGTTTCATTTTTTTTTTAATTCTTATTGTCGGACATTGGTGCTTTTTATATATATTTATACAATATTTATATACACAATAATCCTGTCTTTTCGTCACCTTTATATTTATATATATACACATACATATATATTTAGCTGTCAAATTCCTTGTATGTGTACACATACTTGGCCAATAAAGGTGATTCTGATTATTGATCCCTCAACACATTAGCAGCATTTCAATTCCAGTCAAGGTGGAGATAATTTTAACTACTTTACTTGCTGTTGGATGATTCATTCTACATTAATGCATCATATTTTAGAAGTTAATCGTGTTATGTATATAAAATCTTAATCTGCAAAGTAACGATAGCTGTAAGGCAAAGGAGTACAGAGTACAACATATGCCTCTGAAATGTAATGAATAAATTAACAAGTGTAAGTATACATGTATATACACAAACATATATATAGTAGGCCTGCAGTGCAGTTGTATTCCATTAATAATCCTTAGTTGTTTTATCAAGCACATTTGGTTATTTATACTGTATGAATACTTTAAGATTACATATACATGCACAGGTGCAGCTTCAGCAACAGACCACAGGAAATCCTTTCTTTCTGTGGCAAACTTTACAACACACCTCACACAGAGATGGACAGCAGAAAAATTGGGTGCAATGGTGGCTCTTCCAGCCTACATTTCAGCTCCCATTAACCTGTTTAAATGTTGCTTTTTGCACTTGATTGATAATCTTTTATATTTTGTTTTATTTGCACTACTGCTTATTTGTCTGAGCAACCTGGGGCAATTATAAAAGTTAAAAAAAAAACAAAAAAAACACTGAATCGAGTCCAGAATGTTCTTTGACAGCAAGAAGCCGTACAAACTGTAAAAGTACGTCCTCTTTCAAAAGCTACGCCAGATCACATCTTGGAAGGAACACCATGTTTATACAAAGTTGTGTGGCTTCCTCCATTTACAATATGGGTCAACACTCTTCTTCGGGCGGCTTCGCCCCTTTTGTTCTGTTTCAGCGTCCAGTCATCTGGAAAGAAGTGAGGAATAACCCCATTTACCCAAGGGAGAATACAACCAGCTCTGTAGCCATCGGTGGAGACGCCAACTCATGCATGTGTGAGCATTTCCTTACTATTTTGACGCCTGTGCACAATATAAAAATAGCTGTAATCTCTGAAGTATCATGCTGCAAATGAACTACCCATTTATAACTCCTTGGTCACTGCAACACCTGTTTATAAACATTTAAACTCCCTCCAGTGACACTAGTTCAAACAAGGGTCAGAAGCAAACTTGTTTTGATGCTGTAAAACAATAAAAACATTACTTGCATGCCACTGATACTCAACATTAACTTCAGACTAGTCTCACGTAGCCAGACCCATCTCCACAGCGATGTGTCCGTGCTGGGGATCGGTCTAAATCCAGTGCACTTTCACTCCTGATAGAGAAAAAAAACTCCCTTGCCTGTTTGCATTCCTTAGTCTGGCTTACAGGGTGAAGTGTCTGATAAAGCCTTACTTCATTTCTGGGGAGTTTCCCCATAGATAGGAAGCGTGTGTTCCTGTTCTCAAAGTCCCTTCGCTACAGAAACAACAACCTCCGAGCTATCATGCTGAAAATGAAGATTTGGATCGTGCAATAAGGCAGGCCTGCTCTGTTCTTTTGGTGGATGATTGTAAAGATCTATAAAGAATATGTTCTCATTTTCATGTAAATGTTCCACCAAAACAAGTTCCCTCCCGATGCCATTTTGCAGACGCACCGAAGCTCTCTGGGACATGGTGCCTCCATGGTGGTGCCGCCCAAGACGATTGTGATTGGTTTAAGGAAATTCAGGCATGGGAGTTTTTTTTCCATCTCCAGGAGTGAAAACACATAGAATTACTCCAGCTCTGTGGAGATAGGTCTGGCTATACGAGACTAGTATTTGCTTAAACCAATCACAACTATCCTGGGCAGCACCATGCCCCTGGCAGTGCATCTGCAAAAGTGTCAGGGGGGAACCTGTTTTGGTGTAACACCGACATGAAAATGTAAACGTATTTGTTGTAGATCTTTACAAGTCATTCACTGAAAGAACAGAGCAGACCTGCCTTTTTGCACGATCCAAATCTTCAAAACTTGTCATTTTCAGTGTGCAGGTTGATAGCCCGGAGGAGGTTATCGCAGCGAAGGGACTTTGATGACAGGAACACAGACTTCCTGTCTCCAGGCAGATCTCAATGAAAGGAAGTAAGGCTTTATTCAGGCACTGTTCACTCGGTAAGCCAGATTAACTTCAGACATACAGGCAAATAAAATCACTGCATTTAGAGAAACAAGTTTCCCCGGGACAACCAATCTTCCCCAAATGTCCCAACAGCCGGAGTACAATGTCAAGCTTATGTGTCCAAATTGCTGAATTACTTCCTTCACACACCTAAGATTGTCCAAACCTGTGCAGCAACACCGCTAACGAGCAATGAAGTGCAGAAAAATGACCCACGAGCCAGTGGTCAATTTTTAAACATTTATTGTGAATAACCAGTTTATTCGTTCTCCTCGCTCCTGAGCCTGGCGTTGGGGTTGGTAATCTTGATGGCCAGCTGAGCTGCCCTCTCCACGATCACCTTCCTGTTTTTGGAGGAGACGTTGTGGGCGATCTCAGCACAGTGAGTCCTACACAGGGAGAGGGAAGGGTGTTAGGTTAATGACAAGATGTTTTCACTGAATGTCAGGGTGACTGTTTGGGCTGCAATAGTGTTAAGGTTTCAACCAAATGTCAATTCAGTGGAGGATCCCAAATAAATAAAGCCATATTAAACAAATGATTGTGCTTCTTACAAGCATAAATTCACTGTGTAAAATTAGCTTATGTGTTAAAGCAGGTTTTATCTTATATACTTCCTGTTGCTTTGGTGGGCAATTTTGAATTCTGAGACAGGATCACTCCTGGTTTGCAGAAACAACCCAAGCTGTACATTTGTATATTTAATATCCAATACATTAACAATCATGCTGCAATTGCAATTTTTGCATAGGGTCAACAGCCACACTGACATTTTAGTGTTTCTAAAACATTCTATTAAAAAGGGAGGTCATGACAGTTTCACTAAAAACACCACATTACAAAGTCTCACAAAACCTGAGCACCCAACTCAACGATAAATACTGAATACTGATGAATTACAAAGTAGCCATTAAATGTGAAACTACAGAAAGAAAACCTTAACATTGTAAATGTTCCCAAGTCCATCCATAGTGTTTTTGACCCCTACAATTGAAATTATTATATTTCTATTATTTTAACAGTCTGTTAAACTTTTCCACTTGTCCAAACAATTTAAAAAGGTGGGGAAAAAAAAAATCTGACTACCATCAATACTTAACATGTTCTCTGAACTTTTGATACGGCGTTGACCATTTTGAAGAAAACGTGAAACTGGTCTCTGGCTAAATCTATGTCACCATCAACTGGATTAACAGGCAATTTATTGATTTAAGTTCACAAAGCATCTTAGTGAGCTAAATTTCATATCAACGCTGGATTTATTTCCAACTTGGCCTTAGATTTTGCTTGTTGTGTTCCATGCAAACCGTAAAACATCCGAATTGACCAAACTGGCATCTCCATGTATTTATAATAGTAACTGGCTGCTTAAATTGCCATTAGGTGCCGGCTCCAAAAAACAATGAATAGGAAAAGCCAAACATGTCCCTTGAAAATGATCCATCCCTGTCCTTGCACCATCTCCGACATCCATAACCCCACCTAATCTACAGCTGAATTATTTCAGAATACAGTTAAACAATCTTTTAACAGATCAATTCAACCCCCTCTCTGAAATTGGTGAGTTGCTTTAAATTCAGTCAGACTAAACTCATTCTGAGATTAAGGAGGTCATATCGGATCAATCAATGACCAGAAGCAAAAGAGTCTCACCCCCTCTTCACTGAAATTAAAGAAGTGATGAGAAGTGAATGCTTTTGAGTGCTGACTACTTGACAGGCACCTCAAGCTTCAAAACTAAGTTGCGGTAACTGCTCGCCCCACATATTATTCATATTTTCTGGTTTAAAATAAACCAACAAGATGAAAACAAAGCTCAGCTTCCATCCCTTCAGGTTTTATACAGTGCACAGAAAGGTAGAAGGGCTATCAAATGGAGTTTCCTAGACATACATTTCCTAAAAGGGCAATATATTGCATCTGCTGAGTCACCGCATCCCTTAGAAACTTGAGGAAGATTTTAATTATTTTTATCTTTTCACAGCTTCAAAGTGAAACTGCATGTGTATAGACATGCCATTCTTATTTATGCCTGATACCAATAACTTTTGCTTGGGAAAGTAATCTAATCTACATTATTTTACAGTATGTGCACACAACTTACTTGTTACTCATCATCAGGACCTCAAGCTCCTTGACATTGTGCACCAGGAACTTCTTGAAGCCAGTGGGCAGCATGTACTTGGTCTTCTTGTTGCTACCATAACCGATGTTTGGCATCAGCATCTGACCCTTGAACCGCCTGCGGACCCTGTTGTCAATACCTCTAGGCTTACGCCAGTTTTTCTGTTAGAAATATGAAAAAAAAATATTCAAGGATTTATCACTTGCAAGTTCACCCCAGTAAGTAAAAGCAGCAGTCCAAGCATGTATCGTATCTTACCGCAATCTTGACATATCGGTCAGACTGGTGGCGAATGAACTTCTTGGTTCTCTTTTTGACAATCTTGGGCTTTGTGAGGGGCCTGAGGGCTGCCATGGTGACTGAGGACAGAAAAACAAACACTACACGTTAAAAACCAAGGTCACAACAAATATAGCATGATTATATTGGTGCAGCATTGCACCACAACGTGCTAGCGTAACTTACATGCTACTAGGAATTTATTAGCAAGTGTGGGGGTTCCTGCAACTAATTGAGTGCCACATTTAGACAACACTAGATGCCCTTGTTAAAACGATCACTGAGCCTGCGACTAACAGCAATTAAAGTATACATCAACTCTTCAATTGAGTGTGCCTGAGGGTAAACGTGTTGACCAACGTCAGCTAGCTAGCTTCTACGGTGCAGTCAATGTTTAGCTAACTAGCATGCTAACGCTCCTCCACTTCGAGCATTCCGCTATAACAGTAAGGCGTAAACAAAAAATAACATTTTACACGTCTTATGTTGGAAACTGGTGGTTCTTATTTGACAACGTCTCTCTGTAAACCACGCCGTACAGTAGGCCTTTACGGAATAATAATACAACCCCATTTCACGGGGCTAGCACCCGGTTAGCCACTTTAGGAGCAGCACCTCGCTCCAGAACGACACATTAAACACGGTATAAGATCATAAAACGGTCAATTTTATCCAACACATATAGAGTGGACGTCTATGATTGATAATCCATATCAGGATGGTCAAATAACGCTCTAAATCAAGCTGATGAACATAGATTGTATGGACTCACCCGCCGATGTAAATCCAAAAGGGACTTTAGCGACGGCGGAAGGAAAGAAAAGGACTTCCGCGAGTGTTGCAAAGGCTCATGGGAACTGTATTTTATTCACTACAGGAATTGCAGTTACTTTAAGGCGTCTGTGAACTACCGGACTTTTACATTTCTTTCTCCAAAAACTATTCAGTGAAACAACACGAATCTCGTAGTTTTTGTTGTGTTTGTGAGCGTTGTAAGCTTAATGTACATCTGCGTACGCCCACTTTTTGTATCTGTTTACTGTTCATGGAACGGGTTGTGCGCACTTCCTGGACAGATTTTTGTGTGGGGGGGCTTTACTGTACAGTACTTCTCTAAGCTGAGTGCGCGCGTTATTAACATGCTATATTAATTTACCACAGCGCGAGCCCTCAAAGCGGAAGGACAAAAATACCAAAAAGTGGAGTTTTATTACTTTTTCAACAGTCAGAAAAAAGAGACGGTAGCGGAGACGGGGGGTGGGTGTGATAAACGTAAATGATCTGCTTTTTGTCACATGATGATTGGTGATTAGAGCACGTATGAACACTTGTGTTGTTTCTCATTTGGTTGTTTTACAGCACTTTGAAATGGAGCATCAGCCTGTGTTGGGGTGAGCGTCGCTTTATGTGGTGTATTTTTACTCCAAAACTCAAATGTAGTGCGCATTGTTTCCCCACCTCACTTGCCTAACTTTCGTTTCCCCGTTATTTCACAGCCACCACAACCAAACCTACGGAATGGCAAATCCCGGTTATATACCAGCAGCAGCGGGGGTACCCGGTAAGCTTTTTGTATTTAACTTTAAAACCATTTTGTTATGACATGTATGTAAAGATATTTAACAGTGTTATACTTACGCGCTTCCGTTGCGCGCGGGCCACACACACACACACACACACACACACCTTAGTGACGTCATCTTCTACGTGCAGGTTATTTGAGGCTGTTGTCACTCACCGCCGCGTTAGAGCTGTGTGCGCTGCTCCTACTACTACTACTATTACTACTATACAGAAGTTTTATAGTGTTGGTTAATTGACTTAACCCTGCCTCCGAGTCTTTACTGTAGCTGTAAAACATCTCAGAATGGATAATAACACGGAGGGGCAAGGTAAGTCACTCTTTCACGACACTGTCTTCTGATGTTTTCATGTAGAAACATGTTACAACTTGGAAGCTCAAGAATTCAGCTGGGTTTTCTGAAAAGATTGTCCTACATGCATTAGATTGTTTTTTATTTTAGGCTAGTCGTTTGCGTAATGCATTAAATCTTCGCAAGATTCAAGCTGTGAAAATCAACATCCATTCATACGATTGAACTTGTTCTTCTGGTTTCTTGTTCAAGCAATGTTCGCCCCACCCGCAGCTGAGTCCCATGGCCCCAGCGCTCCGCCAGCCAGCATGTTTGACAACATGCCTGGCTATGAAGGAACAGTGGCAGGAGGTGGAGGTACAGTAATCCGCTCATAGTCCTATTCTCCCCACTGATAGACTCTGTCACCAAACATCTTTCACAGTATTGTCATATTCACTCCCTGGCCACTTCATTAGGTACACCTATACAATCTTACGCAATCCAATACAACAGCTCTGAAACATATTCTATTTTTCTTCTTGTTAAAGTTTTCAGAGAGGTGTTATTAATTCTAATATACCCCTCCTATTATCCTTGGCTCAATTTGACCCCATTCAATGTTTAATGTCTCTAAATAAGTATTTGGCATTGTTTTTTGTTTTTTTTGCTTATATTTAATATTTTCCTAATTTAACGGGGACAACTGGGTAAACACAATTAATATGATGATATATTTTCAATGTCTTGTGTGTATTTTGTTCGCATCAGTGTTTTTTTGGGGTCAATATTTTATCTAAGGGGGGTACTTTGGTAGTCAACAAAGGGACATAAAGTACCGGGCACATAAAGTTCGATAAGACTTTTAATTACAATCATTTTCTGGAGGTTTAAATTGCTGGGGTCAAATTGACCCCAAGGATAAAAGATGTGAGTAAATTTGAGTATAACAGGAGGGACATGTTTATAACTGAGGTCGTTGTTAGTGGTGGTGTTGAACTGGGCTGCATTATATTGAAATGTGTTTCTAATATTTACCTTCTCATGTTTGTAAATAGGGTGGGCATAACATTATAATAAATATGCAGTTAAATCAACACCTCTGTGACAGTGTCAATCAAAACTGAATATTACTATCTGTGTAAATGTTGACTGTATAGCTGAGCTGCTATACTGTATTTGATTTAAGGTGTGTACCTACAGTAAAAGTGGCCTCTTATTTTTGTTACTGTGTGTAAAAAGGCACTAGGAAGGATTAGTCTTAAGATAAAGTAATGAAACAGTACAAAAAACTGTAAATATGTGCTGTAGGTGGATTTCTGCCGCCTCCGATGCCGTCGTTCCCGGTTCCTCAGCCTCAACCTGGACCTGAACAACCACATTGGAAGTAAGATAGACTGTTTCCTTTTATTTCAAAATCACTGCTAAGGGTATTGCAAAACATTTTCCACGATGTGTTTCAACATTAATGCAATCTAAGCACGTATTACAACAATCACTTCCTCTTAAAAGATAAAACTGTATGACATACTGTATCTCGTTCCCTCTTTGCGGACAGTATTCCATCTATAACTGAAGACACTGCCCGGGAGGCGTTTGTCCTGTTTGCCTCCAGCAAGTGCTGCTACAGTGCAGCGCCAGCAAAGGACGGTGTGATCACCAACATGGATGCATTCAATACGTACAGGGTAAGAGGAGGTCTATCCATGCATGTGTGTTTGGGAAACCTGCTGGAAAGGCATGTAAATCAATAGGGAGACGAGTAAGATGAGCTGGTGGGTAAGCTTGCACACCCCCTGTTTCTAGGCAACATTTGCTGTCATCATTTCTACCTGGCTGTGATGGAGTGGTTAGCTGAATGAAACTGGGCTCTTTTTTTTTTCTTCGAAAATGGTGGCTATGGGGCAAAGTGAGGCAAATGCTGTGGGATAAATTGAGCCAGTGATTCAACTTACCCTACCATAAGGCACTGAAGTTAAGTCTCAGAAGCATACAATTGTATTTCATATCTCACATCATATGTTACACTTTGTAGAAAAGCAGCAGATAACTTATCTTGTGTAGTTAAATACAGTGTTTTGTCGAGATTGGTTCAAGAATCTCTCCTTGTTATTTTTCTGCCAAACACTTATTTTGTTTTATTATACATGACTTTTCTTATTTCCTTATTTTTCTTTTTGCCCCTCAAAAATACACTGACTGCCTTTTTAATTTGGATGAGTACCCTTATTTAACAGAAATATTTAAAATCTTTTCACCAATAGCAAACAATAAAATATTCTGATTCTATTTGGTTAGCTTTAAGAAAATAAATAATTTACTATTTGGAAAAGGAAATTATTTATATACATTATTTTTAAATTATGCTGAGGTTTAAACTTCAAAAGTCAGATGGTTCAACTTATGCACTGACTCGGATCAACTTACCCCTAACCTGGAGCAAGTTGAGCCACAGGAACACAGTTTTTTTCTGAAGTCATATTTTCATTGATGTATTCTTATAATTTCAATTGATAGGAGACATCCTGAAATATGTGTAGATGTTTTCATTGTACTTCTGTCTTATTTTTCCTTGCCTAGGGGACAACATAAGTAAAATTGGCTCATCATACCCCACTCTCCCCTATCAGTAATAGCTTGTGTAGTAGTTTTGGATGTTCAGTACATGAATAACCAAATAAATTTTTTCTCTTGGTTGTTTTCTCCACCGCTGCTTTGTTTTAGTACCGCCTGGAAACCTTTACGGAATCAAGATCTACAGAGTGGAGTCACGAGCCGTACAGTGGTATAGTACTTTTACCTTATGCATTAGTTACATGCTTTGAATTCTCTGTTTTCTGCTGTCAGTCAGCTGTTTCAGGCGACTGCTCACTGATAATCTGGTATTTTGATTTATTTGGATCAGGCCAGCCAGTGGATGCCTTTGCCCAACCACCTCCAGGGCCTTGGGATGTTCCTGCTCAGTCGCCCAGCTTTTTTGTGGATAGCAAACAGGTTATGAAGGTTCCCTACACATCGTCCATGAAGGTAAATTATTTAACACATGTCTGAGCAAGAAAAAAAAGCTCCTGTAATTGCTATTAGACATTTTTCCTGATGAGAAACATTTCATTTACAGCCCTGCCATGGGTGTGTGGGAATGGGGAGAAAACCGTGCAAAGACTGTGCCGGTGCTGGTAATGTAAGTCATTTCCACAGTCCTCTTTTAAATGGTTAAGACCTTTAGCCAGATCATCTAATCATATGATTTCTTTTCTTGCTCCTTTCAGAAAGTTTGTTGGGTCTGCAATGGATCTGGTTACCGCCACGGAGATGATCGATGCCACCACTGCAGTGGCAGAGGGAGGGAAAAGTAAGTGTTACCCATTGCACCTCATAGCTTTTTAATGAAGTAAAGTGCAATTTATAAAACAGTACTACGGTGGCCAGCAAAGGCAAACATGCTACAACTGCCCAAAACATTTCCATTAGGCGATTCAATAAGGATGCCAATTAAAAAACACATACAGCAATCCAAAACAAAACAACAATGGAAACATGCTGCAAATGAAAAAATGTGCTGCAGAAAGCCAAAATAAATGCGTCAACAGCAAATGCTGCAAATACAGAAATGGTCCAAAGTAAAGAAAACACACAAACTCTGAAAACACATTCTGCAGCATGTTTCTCCTGATGGAAATGTTTGGGCTTCCCCTAAAAGATATTTATATATTTATTAAACATTATTCTGTTTACAGTTGCAGCCACTGTCACGGCCAAGGAGCGAAGCAATGTGACATATGTCATGGAAAACAACAGCTTCTGGTCTACATCAGCCTCACTGTGAAATGGTGCTGTTCTGACCTAACTATTGCATTGAATAGTTTTTCTTAATGATCTGATGGTCATCAATATTTATGGTTACTTTATACAGTTAATTAGCATGTAACAGTTGTAAAATTACACTGGATTTCTAATATTTTATGTACATGCTTTCAGGACCAACAACTGTGATAACTATGTTGTGGAACAGTCCAGTGGACTGCAGGTGGACAACCTCAGCAAGGTGTCTGGAAAGGAGCTTTTCAAGGACTCCCAGTACCTGGTAAAATATAATTTCTCACTTTGTCAGGGGGCACAAGATATGGGTATTCTTTATATGGATCCCCGTTAGCTGCCGCTAAGGTTGCAGCTACACAAATAAAAAGTCTCAATAAAAACTTGTTCAAGAATCAAGACAACTAAAAGATGAGTAAATAACTAAAGATCAAAACACAGTTGATTATTTAATGTTGGGGTTATTGTTAATGTGTTTTTTTTTTAGTGGTCTTATGTTTTAGAGAAGTAGTAGTAGTATCTATGAGAGGATTATGTTTTCTTTATACATAGAACATACAGATTGCTTACATTTTTTGTCTGCCTTATTAGGTTGATAATGGTATAAACGGTATAAAGCCTTACTTCCGCTCCAGGAGGAAACCCTGGTGGACAGGAAGTCCCTCCTCCCCTTCGTGTGGTTCTCAAAGTCCTGTCGCTGCAGCCGGGGTGGCCTCTAGCTCACCGGGTTAGAGTGTGCTCCCCATGTAGGCTGAGTCCTGCAGTGGCCCGGGTTTGAATCCGGCCTGCTGCCCTTTGCTGCGTGTTGTCCCCTCGCTCTACCTCCTTTTCTGTCAATCTTCAAGCTGTACTATTATGAAGCCAAAATGCCCCCCCCCCCCCAAAAAAAAGAAATACAAACAGGCCAGAGAGTTTTTTCCCTAAAAGTGAAAGCTACTGAATCCAGACCTCCCCCCCAGCGCGGACACAGCGTTGTGGAGATAGGTCTGGCTACACGAGACTAGGCTGATAAACATGCATGCATATTAGTGGTACATATTAACCATCACCTATACAGTTTATCTACACAAACAGGCTGTCTACACAGGGTGAGTTTCTGAGACGTTCTTAGCAATTCAACGGTCTACACAGCTCACATAACGCTTGCGGTACACTTGTTTTTTCCGAAGTTAAGTGTGACCGGAAGCAGCTTTTAGGCTTCAAGTCTATTATCTTATTATCAGTACTGCCAAAATGTTGGTGACCACACAGCAGCACTGTGGCTGAACGCATCCTGTGTTTCAGCCACATCCACGTATAGAAGACTGAAGCTGTTGCTTTCACTGTGCAGCCCTTGCACTGTGTTGACACAATGTTAGTTATAACACCAGCTTAGTTATCCTGCTTTATTTATTTTATAGCATCAATAAGGCGGTTGCAATCCTAATCTTGTTGTACTTGTACAATGACAATAAAGATATTCTATTCTATCCATCAACCAATAAATGAATGTCATTTAAACAGTCATGGTGCTTCAGCACTTCTTAATATTTTTCTGATTACTGTGTACAGGTATACCCAGTGATGGGCTTCCCAGACCCTATAGTGGTGAACGCTGCACAGCGTCTTGTCAGTGAACACCAGGGCAAGTTTTCCAAGACATCACGCATTCTACAACAGGTAACAGTGCATCTACCTTATTTATAGCCTACTATTTGAATATAAAATAATATTTTGTCAATGTTAATGGACTGGACAATTCTTGTAATCTAAGCCTAATTTTGTGTTTGTGTAACATATTTGCTTTCTTTGTCTGCAGCGTCAAACAATAGAGCTGATCCCCGTCACCAAGGTGACCTACTCATGGAAAGGGAAATCACACATTTACTTTGTTTACGGGAATGAGTTCAAAGTTAATGCAGATAACTATCCTGCTACCTGTTGCTGTACTGTAATGTAATTGCAATGATTGTGTATGAAGGTTTTTTCCTTTCCAGATCATTGGATTTAAATAAGTCTGTTTTACATACAAGTCAATTCTACTGGTTAATGGGGAGTTCCCTGAACACGTGGGCAGTTTATGTTCAATAGCGTTAAACATTTAACCTATGTACTCCCCACAACTCAGTAGAACTGATAAAGCATATTGAACAGAAACTCAATTTACCTTTGACTAATTACTACAAGATAACTAATGAAACCACTTTTATTGTTAACATGCCATTTGTATACATGTACCAGAAAATAATTGCTTACTGACACAATATGAAACATAATTATACTATATTCCACGAATCCTGAACCTTTTTGCTCTCATATTGATTTATGATGATTGATTTATATGCTTTTTTTAAAATCATCAGTAAAACCACCTATTTGATACTAATTATGTTTTTGCTGCACTGGTATATTTTTTAATGTTAGTAACATGTATTGGAACCTAATCTGTTTGCTGGCATCGCAAAACTAATAGTTTTCATGTGGATGTAATACGTTGTTAAATGTGTATGATCTTGTAAGACAAAAACGTGTAATACTTGCTTTGCAATAATTAATCCATTTTAATAAATGGTATTTTCCAATGTTTTGCTGTTGAATCGTTTCGTCATTAAAAGTGGACTGTCGCTCGTGCAGTGACGTGAAGAACGTGTGTTCGCCATAATGATAATAAACCGTGAACACAAAGCTACAATAAAGCAAATTAAGCTTTGGCTGTGAAACGCGGATCGATACGTAGATATTCACCTTGGAGCAACCAGTTTTGGAGTGATATCGGTGGAAACAAGTCTCGGTAAATTTGGCAAAAACCAAAGAAGAACTGAGCGGAACAACGAGGTAAAGTTAGCATGCTAGCTAAGTAGCCAGGTTTACCTGTGGTGGTGCTGCTAGCTAATACCTCAGTGCTAGGTTACATGTACAGGCAGGTTGCATAGCTTCGAGTATGATTTGAATCTGACACAATGAGCTGTACATGTAAGGACAGCTCAGGCTTAATGTAAATAATAGCTGCTGGAATTCAAAAGTGGACACTTTTAAGAGTGTCGTTAGCGAGCTAAGTATATTAGCTTCCTTGTTTAGCCACAGTCTAGCTAGCCATACACCGCAACAGGCAGAGTTTGCTGCCTGGTACAGTGAATGTAGGAAAAAGTGTTGGAGCTGAGATTGTAGTTTCCACCCAAAGAAGAAATTATGCTAAAATATTTTAATCTGTATGCGAACTTGAAAAGTAACACTGCGTGTTTGACAGTTGCAGTCTCTAGAGGACAGCTGCACCTGCACATACTCATTGTTAGTGAAGCGATGGAGCAAATCTGCCTCCTAACTCTTTGTTCTCCTGATTTTAGTGAAATATATCATCTCACTACAATCACGCTTAACTGTATTCGTGTCTAGGTGGTGTTTTGTGTTGACTTTGTTGAAGAGTATATGTCTCGACATACAGCAAACTAACTTACCCTGTAGAATAAGTATTTAAATGTGCAGTCAATTAAAATGATGAGGTAAACAAAACGGTTTATACAGGTAGATGGATTAAGTAGCATTTTGAATGGGACTTCTAGAAGGTATATTATATTTGTTTCACAATACAGTGCACACACAGGGAAAAGCCTTAAGGCAAGAAGAAACAATGCAATGCAAGAGGGAATACAGTAAAATCTTTGCTAAATGTATTTGTAGAATCTTTTTTTTTAAATTGCTATTTTTGACAGACATTTGAAAACACCTTACAGTTTCATTTCTGACAAGCTGTTACTTTGTTCTTTTTGTTAACTAAGCTGAACAATTAGAAACCCCCAAAGCAGCAAACAGTCTAGTAATAACTCCACATGAGTCCAGACATCCTTTATATCCTTGACAAATACAAATCAGGTAACATAACCAATATCAACGGTAGTGACTCATGTCCACAAACAGGACAATATAAAACCAATTAATGAAAAAACAAACCACCAAACAATACAAAAAAAGGAAAAGGGGTTAAGCCCTGTACAGCCAACAGCAAGACCGGAAGTTCCTAGAGTAATAACAAAATGACAAACTATAATACAAGAAGACCCACACGGTCTTGGATGACAATTAGGATGATCTATTACACACAGGGATCAGTCAGATATAGTACATAATTGTAGAATCTTAATTACAAACCAATCTTTTGTTCATTCTGAGACTCAATGTCAAAAATATGACATGTAGATGTCTCATACGACGAGTAAAGATCAAAGTTTTACCCAGCAACAAATGTATTAATAATGAAATGAATACATATTAAGTGCATACCACCCTGACAGGCTACGCTATGGCGTCGGCATCTGCCAGTGTGGACTCCAAGGCAGAGCTGACTGCTCTACTGGAACAGTGGGAGAGGGAGCAACAAGGCAGCACACAAGAGCTGGTTAACATCCTCACCAAGTAAGTAGTCTTTATGACACCGGTAAGTGAGTCCTATAAGCCGTGTTTTGATGCGACTCGGAGGTGGTCAATGTGTTGATGTGTGCTGTGACTTTCAGGATATCAGAGCTTGTTGAGAAAGAGACAGAGGAGTACCACAAAGCGGACCCAGACCCTTTTGATGATCGACACCCTGGTATGAAAAAAAAAAAAAATCACATAATGGGAAAATGAGCGGAGATTTGAATTTGTGTGTTTTGACATTTCTCTTTTGGCCACTAGGGAGAGCTGATCCAGAATGCGTGTTAGGCCACCTGCTCAAGATCCTGTTCAAAAATGACGACTTTATGAACACCGTGAGAATGGATAGAATGTTTTCATGCAAAATGAGGGGCAATTTTTAATATCTGCGTCAGAAGGTGATTTTTGTTTGTTTGTTTGTTCTTCCCTTTGTAGCTGGTGAATAGCTATGTGATGACCAGCAGAGAGTTTTCCCTCAATGCAGCAGCTTGTCGCCTGCTTCAGAACATCATGCCTGGATTGGAGACAGCTGTGGTCTTTCAGGAAAAGGTGCGTTATTTCTGAGTTCATGATAAGATAACAGCGGTTACTTTTTTCTGTTCTCTTGTTCAATGTGTGGTCTTTTTTTTCAGCTGTTATGTGTTACCCTGTAACATTCTTTTTCTTTCTTTTTTGATCAAAATGTTATTTTATTTTCCACGTATATACAGAAACAAACCAACTAAAATACCAAAACAAAAACTAAGAAATGCATAAAAAAACAACAAAGTAAGCCCTGTAACATTCTTGTAGTTTTCCAGGTGCATATACAACATGCTGTGTTTAGCGGTACATTAAGTAATACATGTTTACATGCCTTCTACTGGCGACAGTATACATCTGTGTTTAAGTAATAAAGTCAGCCATCACTTCAACAAAGCTGAAGCTGCATAAAAAGAGAAGAGTTCTCATTTTGACTTGAGAGGAAGATCTCTGCGATGCCACTCAGGCACGCTGGTTTCTTAAAGCAGTTGAAAATGTAATGGGAGCAGAAGGAAAAGGCACAAAGTCATCACAGAGTCAATGATACTGAACAACAAACTCATCAAATGTAGATAACCAGAGACAACATCAGCTGCTCTCTAAAACTGTCTTCTTTGTTTGTGGAGTCACAGTCCAGCCTGCAAATTAGTTACACTTTGACCACCACTCTGTGACAGTCACATGACTCTTCTTTTTAAAGTTACAGTTTGAAAAAGTTAACGTAGACTGAAAAACCCACAGTATCAATAATACATTTATTTAGAACTACATTTGTGGAGTTGTGATGGAAGCCATCATACAATGAGAACAAGTTAGGCAAAATACACTACTCAGCATTTTTCTGGTTAAGAATGCTGTTAATAACTGCATACCGTTTACATGGTAGTACATTTACACATTTGCACTTTTTGTGTTTATGATTTTGTTTTTGATCTAACATATTGACTATATGTGACTTTTACTGACCCTCTTATTGTTATTTTGATCTATTCTGCCCTACAAAGGCAAAGTGCAGTAACTCTGAAATAATTAAAACAGTAAAAAAAAGGCTTCAACTTTTGTTACTATCCCATCCCATCCTATCCTATCCTATCCTATCCTATCCCATCCTATCCTATCTTAAGAATATGTGTATATTCCTATTTCTATACATATGTCACCATTCTGCTGTGTCTGTTCTTCTCAGGAGGGAATAGTTGAACGGCTGTTTAAGTGGGCTCAGGAGGCCGAGCAGCCCCTCAGAATCTACGCCACCGGCTTGTTGGCCGGCGCCATGGAGAACCAAGACATTGCAGCCAACTACAGGGAGGAGAACTCTGTTTTGGTCAGTAGAGGATTCTGCTGTCTCAAATGTCAGTTTTATCTGAATGAATAATATGAAAGTACATAGTGATAGACAAGGTATTACAACAACTGATAGAACTGTGTTATCCCACAAAACATCAGAGCACTTTGCTCAGGTGATGTGAAGTTGCAACTTTCCATCAACTTGTTTTTCGTGCCTCACTTTGACAGGTGCCTTTGATGCTGCATCGGTTGCGTGAGCTTCAGGATAAGGATGCTGAGAATAAAAGGGAAATCAAACGGCCCAGCCCCAGGAAGACTTTGAGTGAGCCTTTGCTACCTTTAGATGAGGAGACTGTTGACGGAGGCTTTGAAGAGAAGCCCTTCACACCGGGGAGAAACGGAGCCGAGAGGGAGGGGACGGGGCCGGAGGAGGATGGCGAAATTCCCTTCTCAACCATCGAGCCTGAAAACGAGCTTTCGTTCCGTCTCAACTCCCCTCACAAGACCAGCAGCCGCGCCAACTCGGCTGTTAAAACCATGATGAAGCCCATGTCCGCCCCGGGTTCACTGATACACCAAGGCGTGTCCGATGGCAGCAGTTACCTAAAAAGGAGGGCGGAGAGGGAGTGCGGCAGGACCTCGAAACAGAAGCTAAATTTCTCTTTGCCAGACCCAGACAGGAACTTCAGTGAGCTTTCCAACAGCAGCTGGTCTGAGATGAGCCCCTGGGTGATTGGCAACAACTATCATCTGTACCCTCTGACCCCAGAGATCGAGCAGAGGCTCATCCTGCAGTACCTCACGCCGCTGGGAGAGTATCAGGAGGTTTGTCCGTTACCATCAGCCTACACAGTGTTTAGTTAAACTCGAGCCTTACACACATGGGATTTTTGAGAGATTTTAGAGGGGGAAAATTCACTGATTACCGATGTAATAATAATACATTTATTCATATAGCACTTTTCAAAACAGACGTTACAAAGTAGGGATGCACCGATATATATCGGCCAAATATCGGCATCGGCCAATATTTGCTTGCAATCGTCTCACTGATGGCAGTGGCTGATATTTATCTGTTGTGTTGCATCAGTTTTGCGCGGGTTAAATATTGTGTTAAAAGGTTAAAAAAGCATTTGAAGCAGTTATTTTTCCAAAGAAATAATAATTTTCACGTGAAAGAGGGTTACATTAAAAGTCTGATTGAATTTGTGCTCATTCAACAATAGTGTAATGAAATGTTGAATGACTTTAAAACAGTTCAGTTACTTTTTTTTAATAATGAAGATTTCTTTGTTTCCATGGTAAAAAGGAGAGAATAAATAGCAACAAAAACAAAATAAATAACATAAAAACAAAGGCATCGGCTATCGGTTAAATTGTTATTTTAAACATCTGTGTCGGTATCGGCCCAGAATTTCACAGTCGGTGCGTCCCTATTACAAAGTGCTTCACAAGACAATAAAAACATACATGAAGCAAAAGTAAAAACAATACAGCAATTATTAAAACAAAACATCACAGCACATATCAATTATAGTAAAACAAAGAATAGAAAATAAAGAAAACGTACATGCATAAATGTGTATAAATATATATATATATACATGCATGCATACACACATGGTCTGTACACATGCTTCACCGCACATTTGCACATAAACATACTAAACACATGCAGACACGTAACACTGGCACCTTCTGAAAATGCTATCCTAAAAAAGATATGGCGACTGATATTGGGAATGTTTGAGCTGGAATGAAACTAGAACTTTTCTATGAGGATTTTGCACCGATAAAGCTGCTTTCTTAAACAAATAACTTTGTTAAAGAATATTTAACATTATTATACATCATACAGTACATACAATGTCTTACATTGTCAACCAATTCTAGAAATGAACACTGAGAAAATAAAGAATAAATACAAATAAAATAGATGGCTCAATGAACACCAGTACTCTGTGTTCAGTGTCAGCCAATTGCGATCATTAAAAAAAAAAAAAAAAGCGATATGACACCATTTCTAAATCACCCCAAGCAAAATTTTCCACATTATATGTTCTGTAAAAAAGGTTTTCATATCGGAAAACATATACGCCAATACCTATAGATACCCATATGTCTGTGGTAAGCCAATATCCATAAATCGGCTGGGCTCTAAGTAAAACGACATTTTGCAGCATTTAGATGTGCTTTGTTTATCACTTTATGCAAGTTATGCATTTCCCGTGTCTTGTCACTGACTCGCCTGCAGATGTCAGTCTTCCTTAATTATGATTAAAGAAATGATTGTGTTCTGTTCTCATACTATGAAAGAGTGGTTATAAAGGGTCGCCTCATGCATTTCCAGTTTATACAGGACATTGTTAAAGACTAACAGGCAAGAAAAAAAAAGTATGGAAAAATATTTGTGTTTCCCGACTATTGCATCTATTCCGTTTTCTAAAATATGGAGGCATCCATCGTGACTCACCGCGTCTCGAATCCCCTAAAAATCTTTTAAACTAACCGTTGTTGATCTAAGATGAAGACGATTCAGTAAATAAGTGGCTCATTTTTTTCGCCTCAGATGTTTTCAGAAACACATTTCGGTGAACTATTTCCTTAATATAAGAGAACGTTTCCAAATGGACCACCGTGTTGGTCCGGTTTGAAATTCAGGATCCCACCAGTGAAAGCGTTCATCCAGTCAGGTGCAGTAAAGTGTGCAGTTGAAGGAGGCAGACCCTGTATGTTTTCTTTCTCGTCATGGAAGAGAAATTGACAACTGCTGTGTCAGGATATAGACACACCCATCAAGTGTCCAATGCTGGGAAGCAAAACGCCCTAAACGCCCCTGCCGACACGTACCTCGAGAGAGTGGGGCCAGATTATAAACATAGCTGTTTTTACTCCTATGGTCTGAAAAATCCATTGAGAAGTCTGGAAATTTGAGTCTGTAAAAGTATGGACTTTTGAAATGGAAAAGGTGTAGGAACCCTGTTTAATGTTGGTTCCAGGAACTAGCCATTTACAGGCTTCCATGTAAAGCCAGTGTACATGATTTATGTGTTCTCAATGGCCATTCCTCCTCCTTCCTGCAGCTGCTGGCGGTGTTCATGCAGATGGGAGCTCGTGAGCTGCTTATGCATTATATGGATCTGAAGCAGACCAATGACGTGCAGCTCACCTTTGAGGCTCTCAAGGTAAACACCGTCTCCTCTGGTGGACCCTCCATGGTGCCGAAACACAAGGTCAAGCTCTTCTGACTTATTTCGCTGACTTTGCTCTCTTCCCGCAGTACCTGGCTTCTCTGCTGCTGCACAAGAAGTTTGCTGCAGAGTTTGTGGCTCATGGAGGAGTTCAGAAGTTGCTGGAAATCCCCCGGCCGTCTATGGCCGCTACTGGAGTGTCTCTGTGCCTCTACTACCTTGCCTATAACCAGGACGCCATGGAAAGGGTACAAAACAGACGCACATCATGCTAATACATTATCAGATCAGGAATATTGCCAATTTTTTTCTTGTAGCTTTATGTTTTGGTACTGTATGTATTGGATTTTAGCAGTCATTATATGCATATAAAATATTGCCTGGAATTAAGATAATGATAATATTGTGTTATATCTCAAAAGAACCTAAAAGGCTGCTTTACAATTTAGTGATACAATTATGAACTTGTCCATTTATTTATTCGTTCGTTCGTTCGTTTGTTCGTTCGTTTGTTTGTTCGTTCGTTCATTCGTTCGATAGGGATAGAGCATATTAATGAACATTAGTATAAAAATACAAGATGTAAACATGCCGCAGTTAGCAAGAATGCAAATTTACATCTGTAGGCAGGTAACAAAAATAGAAACAAGTGGCAATATATAGTCGATACATATATACAATACACAAGTAGAAAAATACAAAATACATTGTGCAACATTTTCAACCAAATTCCTCTACCTTTTTGCTCATTGTTTTCACTTTCTAAATTCTATTTCTGAAAAATGTCTTGTGTGGAAATGTGACATACTATGTACAACAAAGTTTTGGTCACTTTGGGCACATCTGCATGAAAAGTGCTGTACAAATAATGTTATAAAAATGGCATAATACAGTCCCTCCAGAAAAACGCGATTATGCGATCGCATAATTCAACGCATAATCAGCCAAAGCCCAATATTATGCGGGGGGTCGCATTTTTTCAAAGACGCTGCACTTTCGCCGCAAAAATCGCAGA
>JAOVVB010235652.1:0-23252 GCA_028570985.1 Heterobranchus longifilis | reverse complement strand
GACAGAGGTTCCTTCCTTTATAGTCAGATGATGCTGCTACAGTGCCACCTATTGGCCAAATGGCACCAAATTTGTCATGGTCACTCAGACATCCCATGTCCACCATGTGTGATTGTAACAGCACAAAGCATTCAGGAGATAATGACATTGTTTGTAATATATGCCCTGCCCAGCATTTGAGCAAACTTTGAGGGCTCGCTATAGCAAAACTCGAGCTCCGTTCATTCCTATGAAAGCTGCTCAGAGGCACATGAAGCCAAAAAGTTCATCTGCCGCCTCTAAAACCCCGATGATCGGCACTGCTTCCACATTTTGGAGCCCATAGAGCAGGCGCACTACAGACTTGTGCAGTCCGAGCCGGCTACTTCCGGTTTAGCGCTGCGCTAACTTGAGTGGGGATAAAATGATTTAATCGTGCAACTCTTTTTGACTTTCCAAATGTTATCAGACTGAATGGATCAAATTCTGATAGTGAAATGAGTCATTTCATGGGGGTCATTTCATACTCGTCTCATGTAGCCAGCCTATCGCCACAGCGCTGTGTCAGCGCTGGAGGAAGGTCTGGCTCCAGTGCGTTTTCACTTGGACATGGGAAAAAAACTCTGGCTTGTTTGCATTTCTTTAAACCAATTGCAATCGTGTTTATCCGTGGCACCACGGTAGTTGTTATACCACCGTTTGGCCACTATATCAAATTGGCTTCAAAGCTCGGTGCTCTTCCTGGGGGCCTGGGAGGAACAGCGAAAAAACAGATTTGGACATTATTCAAAATGGCGGAAAATCAATCTAGATGCAAATGGTTGTGGCCAAGATCTTAGTTTCTGAAACTTACGGTTCATAAGTTAAAGGCCAAAACGTAAAGTGTGTTGTTATAGCGCCACCATCTGGTCAAATTGCACCAAATTTGACACAAAGCATGTAATTCCCCAGTAATGCACCCACCAAGTGTGAAGTAGATCGGATGAATGGTTCTCGAGCTATGGGAAGGACACACTCACACACACACACACACACACACACACACACACAGAGAGCTGCTTTATAGTTCGATATGGAGTGATCCTGGCTCGGTGTGACCCATCAGTAAGAGGAGCAGGTGTGTGTGACAGTTCAGAGGAAAAGGTTGACTGAGTTTTAAATAAGAGGACAAAGCAGTGTGACCTTCATAATGCAGGATGAGAAAACAGGTAGCAGGAGAGGACGAGGTAGAGCGAAACACACACACATACACACACAAAAGCTGGGCGAGTTTTGAATACAGAGAGAGTTCTCTGTGCACCTTCTTGATGCGGGCGTAGTCAATGAGGCGGGCATAGGCGCTGGTGCCAGCGATGATGAGCTTGGGCCGGAACAGCTTGGCCGTCATCTCCATCTGGTCGTAGTCTATGAGTCCTGTTGCAGTCTGCAGAGAAACGAAGAGGGAGACAGATTGAGGAGAGAAAAATAAAAGAGGCAGAGAGGGAGGAAATAAGTGGAGGATGAATATGAGAATATTGCAGGGAGAGTAAAGGGTCAGGAGGAAAGAAAAAAGGAACATGAGAGGATGAAAAAAGTTGTTGAATATCTTGAGGATCAAGAGCAAACATATCGACACGGAAGAGAGATTTTTCTTCCATTTGAAGCTCATTTGAAGCAGCTGCATTTGAAGTACTTCGGCTACCTTAAAAAGTGGAAGGAATTTATCGAAGGTAGACATTTCAACTTGTCATATCAGCGAAGAAGATGGAGTAATTGCAATAATGCACCCCTACTTATCCTAATTCAACCTTTCAGGGATCCACTCGACTGGTGTGATGATGAAGAGATCAGAGGTTGGTTTGGAGACTTTATCTGCTCTTTTCATAGAAATAAGCAATTTCAGATATGCTGGACAAGCCATCGTTCAGGAGATGTACATCTGAGTCACATGAAATGGAGTCAAATGACCAGTGTGTCTTTTGTGTAGAGATGTTCGGATACCATTTTTTTTCCATTTTTAACGATACCTGAACCGATTCGATACCAGTGTGTTAAAAAAAAATCTACTTTAAAAAAATAAAAAGCTTTATGCCAGTAACCCTGTATGAATGTGATATTATTGCTAACATTGTGGTATGGCCTGGCTCAGGTTAAACTCTTTGTAAAACATGAACAGATACATACAGAGAAGGAATGCCACAGAACGTTCTTTTTGCATTAGTACGGACTGGACCGCACCAGAAGTGACGTAACAATTAAACCGGCCGGCTGTTGGCTTTGAACAGTCAAAATGACGTTGTATTTCCCCTGTTGCATATATTAAAGCCTGGACTTCACTGGGGGGTCAATTTGTCCGTGTTTTCTTCCATGATTTTCAGCTAGCAGTTTTTAAAAAATGGCGATTGCCGGTGCAGCGTTGGCTGTGTTCGACCAATCAACGTACGCTTGCGTCTCTGGACCAATCAACGTACGCTTGCGTCACTCACGGTTCCTCTTGCACTGGGACAGTACCTACTCTGATATAGGAGCTAAAAAGTTCCTCCAAACAGCGTTCTAAGAACTAAGATCCTTCCTAGTTCTTGCGGTGCGGACACAAGAAAAGGGGTTCTTAGAACTATGAAAAAGTTCCTCTGGTCCGAAAATACATATTATTTAGTTTGACAGTCAGTAATGTTCAAAAAAAGAACATAAATAAATACATCTACCCTGTAGTAATAAATAACAATTACTTTAAAACGGTTTAAGACAGTATAAAACAGTGCCACAGCAACTGAAATTGGCAACATTAGTGCCCTCGTAACTGAAACCTTGCACACATCGCCGTTTTACTGGTGGGATTTTCCAGTAACATTACACTCCCAGCGAGCAGACCAAACCGGAATTCAATTGTTCTTCACCACTCCTGTTTTTAGGAAAAATGGCTATTTTATCTGGGTGAAATAACTTTAAAGTAGATTTTTTTCAGGCCTAAATTAGGTGGTATCGGATCAGTGCACAGACTTGCGTACTCGCCGATACCCGATCCAGCATTTTCGGCAGTATCGTAGGCATTTCCGCTATTGGTATCGGAACAACTCTACTTGAGACTGAACCTCCAGTTTCACCCCTCTACTAACCCTCCAAGCATCAGAGAAGAGAGACAATACAGGAGAGAGAAAGAGAGCAGGATGGAGCAGAAAAAACAAAGTGAGAGACAGAAAGGATGGAGAATAAGGGAGACACACAAGAAAAGAGAAAAGAGAAAAGGAGGAGGGAAAGCTTTATTTAGACAACCTGATAATCTCCCATCTCCAGAGCACATCTATGGATGCCCCCTCACTCCATCAAGCTGCTCATTGTGAAGACAGAGCCAGTGGTGCTGGCCAGCCTGTCGATTTCCCATTATCTCTCTCGCAGAGGGGTCCTGCCTGCCCATACATCAGCAGCTCTGGACATGCAGACTCTCATGGCCATCCATCAGCCACTACCAACACCAGCACACAACTATGACCCCAGGAATAAAATACTATACACTAAAATATACCATGCACCCACATCTGAGGGACCCTGGTTGTACAGATCTTAATGCTGGTGGAAAACAGCACTTTGAATGTTTTACGTACTCTACTGAACTAATGGGACTGTATAGTTGCATTGTGAGTTAAGAAGACATATATCAACTTCTGTCACCAAGCACCTGCCAGCAAATTGTTGTTGGGTTGAAGTTTCTTGAGTTAGACACTGAATCCCTACCCACAATGCCTTGTGTCATCCCTGTGGGGGCACAAATGTAGACAGGATGTCCCGAAAAGTGATCACAGCTTTTTCTCTTTTCTGTTTATTTCGTTTTACAATATCTTGTTATTAAATTGTTTTTTCGAAGAGAGAACAAGACAATAATATTTGGCATACATTTAGATATATGTGCTTATTGAAGATTTGCAATTTTTTGTTCTTTTTTTGTGCTAGCTGCTGCATGGCTACCCAAGCTAAGTAACGGTAGTGGCTAGAAGGTAACCCTAGATTTGCGAGATTGGTAAGGTTAGGTATTAACCTCAAATAGGTCATTGGGAAATGAGTCTCACGAGAGGGGTTACCTTCTAGACACGACCCTAAGTAACTAACTAATGGCAGCTGCAGTTACTTTAGCAAAAAGTAAAGCTATCTGTCCAGCACTCCGTAAAATCACCTCAGTACTGTATTCCCTGTCGTCAAACTGGCCTTACAACATTTAATGACATCTTAATGAAAAGTCCAAATGGTTTCACTGTAGTCGAGGCCGAGGGAATTATTCATGAAACTGTTAACTTAAAAGCAATTTACAGTGTAATAAAACTTAATGACTTATTTATAACATGTCCAAATTATTTCACTTTAGTTGAGGTCAATGAAAAATATTAAATTATATGATCTCATGACAGCCAATGTCAAAACCAACCACATACGACAGTTTAATGTAATGTTAACACATAAAGCTAAATAGTGTCTTTAAGTCTGATAATCAGGGCTGCTATGGCATGTTTAATGACCATGGTTAATGTCAAGTTGTCATAACAAAGACATCTCAAACAATGTAAACTGTGTCAAGTTTTCACATTTGTATTGTTTTTTTGATGAAACGTGGATGCTTCACATCTTCAACCCAGCGTAGCGCTGCACAATTAATCGAATATTAATCATGATCATGATTTTGGCTTCCCACAATTAAATGAACATGATCGACTGTGATTAATGCGTGCTCCGCTCATAGAAAACTCAGCTGCATATCAAATCAAGTGCTTCCTAAACTAAGAGCCAGCCACCAGGGAGCGATTAAGATGTTTTGGATTAGCTTTTGGGGGAAAGCTGTTATTAGTGATGAGAAGACAGGTTCCTTTAAATAACCCGGTTCGTGTCGTTCACCCATCACTATTGAAACCGACTCATGAACGACTCTTGTGGTTCACTTAAGTCGCCTCACTGAATCCTCGTCCTTGTCCAGCGTCAACTCAGACATCCGTAACAGCGACGCTGTAGAGCACATCACCATATCCAAAACATTTGGGTACAGTTTTATTTTATTAAAATGTGAAAGTGCAATAACAATATTTTGACCCTAGAATCAATAAATAATCGTGATCAAAATAATAGGAATTAGGATTTTTGGCCATAATGGCGCAGCCCTAACCAGCAGCACAGAAGATCTAAACAATCACCACAGTTTCAAGGTGGGAATCCAAGATTAGTGTCACCAATTCAGTATCTGACCAAATGTGAAATATGATCTCCGCTTCTGTTCCTGTGTTATGGCATTGAATAATGGCCACAAAAGTGTTTCTGCAGAACATTATAATGTCGCAGTAATGTTGACCTTTGACCTTTTTTTAATATAAAATATCATCACTTAATCATTAACTTATCCTATTAGACATTTGTAGGAAATGTTTGTCATAATTAGTGTATGAATTCTTGAGTCATGGCCAAAAATGTGTTTTGTAAAGTCACAGTGACTTTGACCTATGACCACCAAAATCTAATCAGCTAATCCTTGAAGTGGATGTTTGTGCCAAATTAGAAGAAATTCCCTCAGGCATTCCTGACGCATCACGTTCATGTGAAGAACCTGAAATAATGCCTCCACCAGGCCGTTTTCTCACAGTCACTATATTACTGTGAATTGCAAGGACAGCACACACAACATACTGTACTGTACATACAACATATTCACTTGCAAACATTTACACAGAGTCTTAGTGTGGTTTGCACAATTTCTTACTTCAACCAACAACTGTAAAATTAAGCACAGAAACAAAGTAGCAGAGGTTATGAATAGTACTATAGAAAGATGGGAGACCTTGTACAGAGTGCTGCAGCACAACAAGCAAGACTTTGCACTGGCAAGTATCAGACATCTGAGAAGCCTGTGGCAACCGACACATGGGCAGTTCTGAGAGCACTGGTTCATGTGGTGGTCAGTTCATACATCGTAAACAACTGACTCTGAAAACTGTGTCTGCGATTATCTTGACATTAAATGATTTAATTATTTGGAGTTTGAAAACTCCTCTCATCTGACATTGAAAGAGGATCAAAAATATATGAATATACATAAAGTATTTTTGAAATATTATTTAACCTGCAACACGATAACATAACACATTTTTATCTCTATATATTTTGTCCCATTCTCAGCAATTTTACTGGTGATCCAATGATGGTTAACTAATATAAGAGAGTCCACAACTGTTGTTGTTGACAAACTGTACTATCAGTAGTAGGGGTCTCTACTTACATTTAGCTTGTATGGCATGGACTCAAAATAGATTGAGGTTGCTGAGATCCTCTTCACATCGGACATGTAGCCATGGGTCAGACTGGGGGGGAAAAAGAGGAACATGTAAACAGGTGGAAAGAAAAACACTCTGTTACATTACATTGCAAACACAGCTGCTCGATTATAAAACATTATCACGATTGTTTTGGTCAATATTGAGATCACGATTATTGAACACGATTACCCATCGAAGCATCATGCATTTGTTGAACTTTAACAAAAACATGTATTTTTAACAGTGGATTTAACTTTAAATATAATTCAACTAAATATATAATTCATTTAAAAAAAAGAAAAAAGAAAATAAAAAGAAAAGAAAGAAGAAAGGGTTACAAATAAATTAGATCAAAATAATTAAGACAACCATCATGGAGTGCACTGCCACAACCTACTGAAAACTCCTAAACATACATATAACATTTTGGTAAACTATATTCGACATATTCCAGTCAGTAACGTGGGTGAAAGTGCACCGCTGTAAAGGAAAGGGGGTGCGCTGGATTTATAACAGAAGACAAAACGAGAGCATCAACGTGAAACGGAATGCGGCACAGTAATCGTTTTATCTTAATTATCTTGTTTTTATAATCGTTGGAAGCCAAAATTGTAATTGAAAATAAAATTTGATGAATTGCCCAGCCCTGCAAATATTTAGATTTTTCAGGTGCAAATGATACATTAGTTCTGACCAACAAAGAAACTGGGGGCAGCTTAGAAAAGTGCGTGAGGATAAGAGAAAGTAAGTGACAGTGTGTAGGCAGTAGTGACTACTCACTGTCCTCCGTCGGGCAGGTCCAGGCCCATGATGCGGTCATGGGGGTTGAGCACAGCGGTGTAGACGGCAAAGTTAGCGGGGGAGCCAGAGTACGGCTGTACGTTGACACCCCACAGAGCTGGGTCCAGGTCAAAGGCCTCCAAGGCTCGTTTCTGACACAGCAGCTCAATTTGGTCGACCACTTCTGCTCCACCATAGTATCTGAGAGCGGGGATGGAAAAAAAAAAGAGACACCCTTAGGTAATTTAGTAACAGATGCATCACTCCTGCAAATACTCTGCTGGTTTAAACTTTAATATTAACTCAATGTAAACCTGCAACAACTGATTTCCTTTTGGCCACTTGAGGGCAGCTGAAACAAATTATGAACACAACATTTACATCAACTTTTAAGTTGATATGGCAAACTTGTTAGCAAACAAGTTGTTTATTTACACATTCACACATTATCATTAATTTGGAGTCGTGTTTCTGGCTAATTGGAGAATGTAAGTCCAATATTCACTCTCTTTTAGCTCTGTTTTTGGTCTCTACCAAGTCCTGAGGGAAATACTTGGCTCTTTAGCTGCTGAATGTTCCACATCGTTCACCAGTTCATCACTAACTTTGTTTGTTTGCTGTTTGGTGCTGAGCAGGTAGTGTACAGTTTTAAAGCCATTTCACTGGAAACAGCTGCCTGCTGTGGCTGAAAATTATGCTAGTGGTGAGAGTGAACAAAAACAGTAAAGTCATGGCCGGACGGGGCACGCATCCCATATACAGAGACTACAGCGGCTGCCGGTTTGACTCCCGCTGCATGCATTTCTCTCCCTTTTCCCATCTACCTTCAGCCAAAAATATTCTAAAAATGAAAAAAAAAATCAACAACACTGCAGCAGGACAGCTAAACAATGAGCTGAAACTCTAATATAAAAGCCCAGTGGAGCTGCAGATTTGGGTGATAATTCTCTGTAGGACCATCACTACGAGTGACCCCTTTCACATTGTCACACTGAATATGTTTACATGCAATATTCCACTATTATTCAGAATATGACAATATTCTGAATTTGATAGTCAGGTCATGTAAACAGCATATTCTGTTTGGATATTCCAAATTAGGCCTTATTTCGAATGGAGCATTTTCTGATTAAGCCATGTGGGATATGCCAATATTATTTGGTTTTCAGAAGCATTCTTTGTACATGCATGCAGCACATTCGAAATATGCGTCTAATTGGGTTTTTTACCACAGTTTACGACAGTTTATAACCTCTTGCCTGTTTACGGTCAGCTCTGTGCATTGCTATGGTGTACACAAACCAAATAGCCAACAGTTTGCAAGGCTGGGGTAGAGATGCATGTCCAAAAGAAAAGAGAAACACACCTACTTTTAAACATTATGAAAGACTTGGATATCAACAGCTTTTTGGATATGTGCAAATATCGCAATGACGACCTTTTAAAGAAAGTGATTGAAGGAATGAAAGAGGAAAGCTGTGTTCACAAGTTCGAACAAGTCTGCCACTGGTGAAAAAATCCAGAGTATAGCACGGCTGCATGTAAACGGGAATATTAGTGGAACATTCATTTTCATTAGCCATCTAAACAGATTAGTAGGAATATTGTCTTTTTCCAGGCAAAACCTGGAATATTTTGTGCATGTAAACGTAGTCAGTGTAATTTGATACATTGTACATACCGGTCATTATTGAAAATAGAACCCCGACAGAGGGGTGCAGGACCCCGGCCGGTTCATTCTACATTATCCCGCTTATTACACGGCTACTTACTCAAGAAATCAAATCATTTGACACAAAATATTGATTTAAAAATGACTGCATTGTTTCAGAAAAAAATAAAAAGTAGTCCGTTACGGTTGGAACTGCTTCCTCTCCTCGGCACAGATGTGTCAAATGAGTGCAGCTGAATGAGGTTTTCTGCTCTGTAACGCTTTTGTTGACATTTTTCTTTTGCATGAATCAGTCTTTAAACACTGCCAGAGTCAATACCATGATCTGTTTACTGTCACTTCATGTCTGTCCATTTCTCCGTCATCCAGCTGTGTGTTTTTTAAACTCTCTTGCTTCTCCTGCACCATTTTCTTCTTCTCTTTTTCTTTTCTTTACCTTCTTCAGCCATAGCTGAATTTAAATTTACCAGACTGCTTTCTGCGGAGTAATTGACGTGCATGGTCCTCGAGCACAGCGCCCTTAGCAACGCTCTATTTTACATGCATAGCACCGCTCTGCTATACTTGACAACGGTCTGCTCTTCGGAAATAACAGACCTCGGAATGTTGTGATTGACCAATCAGAATGCAGTCTTCATTCAACAAGGCTGTGTAATAAAGCTGCTTTATCAGTCAGTATCAGCAATGTTTGTTACCAATCATATATTTGCCACAAACGGCGCTGTTGGTCACAAACATGTTAACATGAAACTACCACAGCAGATCCGGGACATCTCAGGTGAAAATGCTCATCAAACCTTTTCAGTGGATTTACAGATGAAAGAGCAACAGATGGCTACTGTACAAACCACTCATTCAATGAGATCATCCTTTTGTTTCATTACATTAAAGTGCAAACAGCAGATGAGTAGGATGTGGGGGGAAAAAAAATTCAAAATTATAAAACACTTTCAGTGGGAGGGAGATTTATGGTAGGCTTGTATTCCAGGAATCAAAGGCATCAAATGGCAAGCATTTGAAAACAGGTCAGCTCTCTGTTTGCTGCTGATAAATGTGAATTATCTGAGGGAAATAATAGAACATAGGAAAACTGGAAATAGAAAATATGCAACTATCTGCAATGAATTCTCCCAATGTATTCATTCAGGAATCTTTTTTGGCAAAGCAGAGGCTGTGGATTCTTTGCTGTGTGGTTGGCATGTACTACTAAAAGGCCTGCTAGAGTACAAATCAAAGTATAAATCCATGTATGACTATGTGTGTGTTTATGTGTGCATGTCCTAAAGCAGAGAATATCAACAGTGTTAATAAGCTGGGGTGTGGCTGAATAAACACACTCACCTTCTCCCTGGGTAGCCTTCAGAGTATTTGTTGTTCAGACAGGAGCCCAGAGCTTCCAGAGCTGCTCGACTGCAGAAATTCTGTGGCGAGAACACACACACAAGCAAACACACACTCAGATCAATGGCGCAAGTGGACAGAAGGGACAAGGACGGCAAATTAAAGTCTGTTAAGTGATAGTGAGAAATCCCCCTCCAGCTAAAGGCAATCATTACAGTATTGAACCTCTGGACTTCCATAGACTAACACTCTGCACTTCACAATGCTTATCGCCTCGCTGCTGGAGGATACAAGATAATGTAATAAACTTTTCTGCACATGCTGAGATACATTGGTGTGGCCTTTTTTATTCATTTTGCAATACATTTTCCAAGAAAAATACATTTTAGCGAGTATGGTTTGCTGCAAAAGGGGTATAATTATCCTCCAAAAGTGTTCCTTTACATCTCGTCTGTGTGATGGAAGATGCAAAATATATACTGTTTAATATACAATACAAGTAACTGATATTGGACTAATTTACTGACACATTTTATTAGCCTGATTTCAGCAAACTAATTTCTTTGGTTCATTTTACTGGATAATATATTTCATATTGGATTTTCTAAATTAGAGCAAGACCAATTTTGATTAATATTTTGCTAAACTATTTTGTTATGTCATAATTTAAGCAAAAATACTAAACATTCCTTTGTTCTAGCTTCTCAAATGTGAGGATTTCCAGTTTCTCTCTGTCTTATGTGAAAATAAACCTGAATATCTTTTAGACTGTTTCCCCTTTCATACATGCACTGCAACCCGGAACTTATCTAGACATTACCCGGAGGAGCTATATGTGTGAACGCAAATGTCCGAATCAGTTGGAACGGATATTAAACGGACTTTACCGCTAATAGAGCCGGTCATTGTCTGGAAAGTTCACAGTGTGCGAGTGAGCGTGTTGGTGACATTTCTGTCATGCGGCTGGTGCGAAACCGGACGAAAAACAAACATCCGAGGGTGAAAAATAAGGGTAATTTAAACGAAGACGCCAGTGAAAATGTCTAACTGGAGAGACGACAAGATTCAGGAATCTCTATTTGCTTGAGGCCTTGTAAAGCCCAGTGAAACACTACATGATACTAAACTATAATAAACTTGGAGTGACTACCTGTTACATACTGCACAAGTACAACCCTGACTGTGTGTAACTTTTGGTATGGCCTCCTGACACAACAGGCTTACTGTCGTACACTCAGGCACTCTCTCCCTCCTTGAAGTATTGGTGTGTGTGGCTCCGTTCAGGCCTTATATTAACAGGAAAGAGGTGAAAGAAAGGGAACGACATGCAGCAAAGGGCCGTGAGCAGGAATCAAACCCGCAGCCGCTGCAGTGAGGACTTTAGCCTCGGTATATGGGGCGCACTCTCTACCACAGTGTGTAGTCGAATGTGAAGGACTGCCTACTCAACTGACGTACTCATTCGCTGGCATTCTGAGCTATAGGTAGCTCTGTGTATTTTGGCTGTTTTTGTATTTTTAAAAGTATTTCTCATGTCACAGAAACCGCTGAGAGTGAATCTTGTGTTTTGGATGTGATAACCATACTGTTGTGATGTGTCGGTGTTTGTGTTCCGGTGCTCTACACTAGTCTTTCCCAAAGTTAGGGTCGGGACCCAAGATGGGTCTCGGACCCGTTTTAATTGGGTCGCCAGTCGGCAGAGTAAAATTCATAACAATGCTATGATATGTAAATTCATTTTCCTAATGAAAATAGAAGGGGGTTGTTTTTTGCAACGCTGGTCTGTTCGGCTCAGATGCTGTGTGCAGGCCATGTACTGTCCTCATTTTCACTGCAAGTTCGTTATGAGGTGTGAGAAACTGAAAATTACACTCACCCATTAAATTATTGCTGTGATGTAATTTTGTGAAATAAATAAATAAATACATTTTATATACATTTTTAATTAATGGTTTGTTGTGTTCTTTATCAGTAGATGTCCTGGCAATTCATGTATGTATGATGTAAGTTTGGGTCCTGGGAAGACTAAACATATTAGACCCACACTACAGTAATAAAAACTGTATTTTTGTACATGCAAACAGTAATGGTGTATGTATTTATATGCCTATAGAGCAAGGAAATGAGATCCAATCACAAGTGGTCACTCAAGATGCACATGGAGGCGCATTCTCATGTCAAATGTGAACGGACGTACTTAGAGCTGTCCACTTGTGATCGGATCACCAAAGATACATACATTAATGCCAGGTCTGTGTGTGTAGGTGTGTGTTTATGCTAATGCTTCACCTAGAAGCCAAGAGGAGATCAAGGGAGATAACAGCTCCAGTAAAAGCTTGATTCTCTGTGTTTTGAAAAGTGCGTGCATGTGCCTGTGCATGTGCGCATGTGTGCATGTGCGTGTACACACGTGTAGTAAAATGTATGTCTTTTCACTGAAGAAATGCACTGTGATGTGCCGTGCAGAGAGAGGTGGGGAGGAGGCAGAATGAAGATATCAGCTTTATCTCACACTACAGCGGTCAGGCTTTGTGTAGAGAGGGGGCCGATATACTCTACTGAACAACTACTGTGGCGAGGAAGAAACAGGAGGAGAGAGAAAGAACAATACAAGATAAAACCTATTCTGCTCTTTTGAATAGTAAAATTTTCCATTTCACACTATCCAGCCTTGGAATAAAAACAAAGAGTAACCCAAATGTTTCTATAACAACTGAGCTATTCTTGCTTACAGAAAGTACTGGATTCTGTGAGCGTTTTCACTATTAAAGAAGCCAAGTTTGAATAACTTCTTTCTTTTTAAAACAACACTTGTCAGAGTTCATGATATCCATTTTATAATTTGTATGTTTGAGCCAGAAGGTCACAGCTTCACTGCCCTAGCCAGCCACTGAAAGCATTTAAAAAACAGCAAATTTAGTACATATAATAGCAAGATGATAAGGAATAAATATGAGTAAAGAATTAATTTACACTTGTAGTGTATGAATTTTAAATACCCATATAATTTGGTGTACTGGATGTGCTGTATGTACTGTATTTATCTGCAGAATGAGTCCTGATATACCACTGATGAGGGCTTTTCTGTCAACACTGCCAGCAGTAATATGAAAAACAGATACAACCAGAATAGATATATTCATTCATCCATTTTGCCAAAACATTAATCAGAGGTGATGAGGCGTTCTCAGCTATCTGCACTGCCAACATACGGGGGAGGTGCTGCCAGCTCTTACAGGCATTGAGTAAGTGTTTACATTGAGCGTCTTTCTTTAAGAATGAGTCAACTCAATCAGTACAAAATGGTTTAAGATGGTTCTTTATGTTCTACTAAAGGCTGACTGAATGAAAAATAGTTTACTTTGTAATTCAAAGTATCTGCCAGCATGTCAATTCCATGCCAACATTTTAAGGCACTGGCCAAATGATCTCCTTGTCCTTAAATCAAGAGGTTTAAGGAAATGTCTATATCAGGCTCTCTTGTAATCATCTGGTCCATAATTTTCCAAATACCCATCCACTGTAAACTCAAATCATCTTGAGGAAGCCTTTTCATCACTAATACTGTATCTACCATACACTAGAAGACTTTTAAAAGACTTTTAAAAGACTAAAGTCTCTCACATCTAAAGATAATGTGAGCTTTTAAGACTGAGGATCTTGCAGGGTCACTATTTGCAAGACTACAACCAGATTCATGTTGAGATTATTTCCCATCCTGCTCCTGGTGGAAAATATTATGCCAAACTCCCTTTAAGAAATATGACATTAAAAAATCCTTAAGTTTCTGCAAAACCCCATAACTCTAGAAACACAAGGTAAAAGATGTCATATGTCGACAGTAGTCTTGTCAATTCGGCATCAGTAAAATCCAGAAAGATAAACTGTAGTGGATTTTGTCTCAACTTGCTACCAGCCTCCGTTGGTTAGCTGCGCTATTTTAGTGGGAGAAGTCTGTGAGAATGAAAGACGAACCGTTAAGGTTTCTCACTAAAATAAGTACTGGCTGGTGGATCAGATAAAGGCAGAATTAAACACAGACTCTTGTTCACTCCACAACTCCAGTTTCTCCTCCTTTTCCACAGTTCAAGAGAACCCACTTGTTCACGGTCTTGTACCTCCCCGGAGTCCTCGGAGTCCCCTCCATGTTTACTGTCTACTCGGGTTGCTGCCTGTTTGGTGCTGGAGAGAGTGCACCAGACAGGACAATGTCCACGTCATTGAACTTCACTATTTGCATGAGTCAAGACTAAAAACTTAAAATCAAATAGGTTTGATTTTATTGGAATGTCAAGACAAGAAAAAGACCGCTCGGATTGAGTTTTATTACGACCTTACACCAAATGATCGAGATCACGGGAGGGCGCCACAGCTTTACTGAAAGACAAAAATTTGTCTCCAACAGTGAAATCGCTTGAAAAGTCGTTTGGTGTAAGGCCACGTTCAGACCGATTTTTTGTGCTCCAGAGAAAATGCAAGTTTTCCCATTCATTTGAATGTGGGTAGTGGGCTTAGGCGGTGGGTGCCACAGGTGGGTGCCAAAAAAAGACGCAGTGGTCTGTGGTGAAAACTTGGGACAGATTCAACTTTTGGAGAAACACAACCCAACGTCACGCTGCAGTGACCAATCAAGTAACATATAAAAAACTAAACACATGCACTTATCTTAAGCTTAAAAAAAATGCAGGGTCCCTAGTCTCTTTTTTTCTCTCTTTCTCCGTGATGCTGTGAAATGAAGCTACCTTCAAACGTGGTCGGAAATCTTGGGATCATAACAACGCTCCAACGGAAAACAATAATTATGAAATATAAAGTCTACGTGTGCTACATTGGGGGTTAATGTACATAACAGGACGTCACACAAATGGGCCATAAGTGACACTCTCACACTGTCGGATGACCCTGCGGCGACTGGCTGTATTGCGATTGTTGGTCTGAATGGAGCCTAAGGACGGAAGTTTGAGAACCTTTCTTTATATACTTAAAAGAGTCAAAAACAGTTAAAAAAGTAAAAATAAAACATAATTCATATCCGTGCAAGGTGTCTTACCTCAGATGCAATGAGCTCCAAGCCACGGCACTGCCTGTCCTTCTCCTTTAGCACCAGGTCCCACATCTCAGGGTCGTCCTGAGCCAGGCTATCCTGGCCCGTCCATGGACGATCATCATCCACTGTACGGGTGGCGGCGTGGGACTGCTGGCAACGTATGCTGAGACGAAGTGGGGCTCGCTGGCACAGTGGCTGTGAGCGGAAGAGAAGTTGCAGGGTTGGGGGGTATGATGAGACAGAGGGAAAAGGATCAATTGTGTATATTTGTTTTATACAGATATAACAGTGATCATGAACACATTTTCTAATACTGGATCATTTCACAAAAATGGGTCTCATAAGGACTGACATAAATTGCCATGGTTTGGAGAGATTTCTTTTTTCATCCTGCAGATTTTGCTATTTCACCACAATATTACTACTGCACTGCAAATTATAGCTTTAATAAAAGTACGGTAAAAGAGTAGGACTACAGTACGTGTTGCAGCTGCAAGATGAGAAAAACATTTAAATGTGGGTGTGCAGAAGAAGAAAAAACAATAAAACATGCATTTTGAAGTTATATTATCAATGAAGATTAAACTAGTTGGGGCAAGACGGACCAAAACGTAATGAAGAGACATGATGTTACATGGAGAATTATTTTTCTCCACAATATATTTGATTATTTTACATATTTGAGGTAACTCTGATTTGTCCTATATAAATTAGGAGACATTTTCAAGTCCCCTCCTCTGTTCCTCATAGACTCTAATATGTAGCCCGGTATAATTAGAAACTGGCGTGTTTGCATGATATCAATAATCAGCATGGTTGTTCAATTATGCCTCTATCAGCACTTCTACAAACTGAGGGACTGACTTTTACAGCCTCAGTGTACCGAAGGAGGCATATAGAGAACAGATTCAGCACTTCCTGCTTATCTAATCTGGACTGGGGCTGGCGAGTTCTGCTGCTGCTGCTGCTGCTGCAATGCCTGATCATGTGAGTGTGCAGAGTCCATACAATTCTCACTGTCTCTGTCTCTTTTTAAAGTTAAACACAAATCCTCTACTGGTTTCAAACCTGGTTCTTCTATGCACTATGCCTGTGATGGACTATTCAAACACTACATTTCTGGCTTGGTATTGCATACAATAGATTCTTTGCACAGATCCTATAAAACATTTGATGGCAATAAAAGGTTGTCATATATTACAGCTGTATGTATGTGTGGCCTTCTGTGCTTAAGTTCCCTTTATAAACTCCAATCAACAGGGAGCGCACTGTGTGGGAAAATCCTTGACAGGTTGATTGCATTTGGAACAAATTGGCTCTCTCTCGTCATTTAATCAACAATATGATGATGACTGTGTTGAGATCAATCGCACCAGTGCCAACCTATAGTTATCATCTGTACAGGTGTGCTGGGGTGTGAGGGACAACCTCCCTTTAATAGCACCATTAAAAAGTAATTAACAGAATGCTCAGGACTGGTTGAGGACACCCATATGAGAAAAGAAAATGCAATTTACGCTTATTCCATGTGGTGTAAAAAATGTTTGGGTACTTCATCTTTTGTAGTGGCTTTATTGCACTGTAAATCTAGCAAAGAAACCAACTCTGTAGTTTTTCCACACGTTTTAAGACAAAAAAAAAAGAACAGAATGTTAATGTTGGTCAGGAAAAAAAATGCTGCCTGACCACAGTCAAGGGCTGCCCCCTGAAAGTCAATGAGTCGAATCATCCATTGGTGATCCCTCAGAGCCATTGCCATTTTGTCAGTCAGTGACTGTGCATTACCATATTTTTATTTTTTTATTCTAGCAGAGCGAGTGCAGTGAACAGCTTTTCCCCCATTGTAGGCTATAGTGGCGAAAGTCACACCTAGGGCTTTTGAAAAAATTGTGATTATTTTGACCAATATTGCAATTATGATATGCTTTGTGATATAGAGGGAATGATAATTTATTCAAATTTTCACTGAAAAACATTAAACAGATTATGGTGTGATTTTTGCAGGAATCTGTACCAAACAAAGATGTTTTCTTAACTCTGTAGAATATGATGTATAGGCCGGCACCACAACATTTAGCTTAAAATGGTATTTATTTTGACACACATTTTGCCTTTAACAAATACTGTGCCTCCTGCGATTTGAAAATTGCAATAGGCCATATTGCGATTTTGATAAAATCTCGATTAATTGTTCAGCCCTAGTCACACCCACAAAGCATGGTAAACGAGACGGTGTCCGCGCAGACCCCTGACAGGCTGAGGACAGTCCGCCTGGTTTACAGTGGGGAGCAGCCTGGGCCTCGTCCCTCCCCACAGGGAGAGAGGGCGTACGGCCCTTGGAAGCAGCGAGGTCCGGGTGAAGGAGCTGTCACGGCGCACTGCAATGGAGGAAATGCGGGAGAGGTCCCATGAAGGGATCCTCCCTGACCCACCAAGTTGAATCCCCCGGGCAAACTGTGTGGACCCCACCCATTGATGAAACTATGGTGGGCCGCATTTGATCACATTTGACTATGTTAATGTGGTCAAAATCATCACAGAAACTTTCTGATTACCAGATAACAGTTTGAATAGTTAAAAAAACAAAAACAAATACTCAAATCTTCGTACTGAAGAGCCAAATCAGATTCGAACCGTGCACCGTGACCACAGAGGGAAGACAAACACCGCCCATCCAAACACAGAGCCCACACCAAGATGACACAGAGTTGGTCCAAAATCAGCAAAGTATGTCTTTCATCCTTAGGAACAGCTTGCTGATAGTCTATCTACTCCATCGCGGTTAGGCCCATCTTCCCTACTCCGCCTCTTCATCTGCTCCCTGGGGTGTCAGAGGGTGCAGTGGTGACACACCTGGGGAGGCAACTGGCACATTAATGGTCTCTATTCTGGCCTTCTGTCACCGGTGGCAGTGTCGATGGTGGAAAAGGGGAGAAGCCCCCCTCCCCTGCCCCTCTCCTCCGGGCTCTGGAAGGGATGAGGGCCTGGGGAGACAGGTCGGGCTGCCTCTGAGGACAAGTTTCTCGCTGAGAAATCACACGGGTCATTAAATCTTGACGGGAACTGTCCTTCGCTGTCTGCGCTTCTGCTGGGACACACCAAGGCCAGGGAAAGCAGTGGCAGAAAAACCCCAACACAAGCCAAATGCTGCCATGGTTATCGCACTACTGACGACTGCAAAACAGACAAGGGTGCCTCTCCCTCCTCCTCGCCTCCACCTTCATCCCTGCTTTCCTTTTCCCACTCTCATCCTGTCCCCGTCATGTCACCCTACGCTGCTAAGCGCGCTCAGCCAAGTAGCACTCATGTGGCGTTTTTATTAGTTTGTCTTGTCATGGATATCACTTCCCTGGCGTCCCAAACGGGACAGCACTGGACTTAAACAAACAACACACAGGTCAGTCCCTGTGGTCCTGCCTCATTTCCCAGCTCTTATCATTACGGGAGATTAATTAATAAACACAAGATTAACTGATCCAAGAAAAGTGAGAACCAAGATACAAGCACCAAATATGTCACAGTGGGACTATTTTTAGGCGACAGATGATGCTGTCGTTTGAAGGTGAACTTGATGAAAACTGTGCTGTGAGAAAAGGGGCGGGATAGGCCACATCAACACGAGATAATGGCAGTCACAGATGCACTGCATCTACGTGACAATGATAAGGTAACTGTTGGCAGTTTACCTTTCCTGTCAAACATCTGTGCCCAAAGACCAATGGCAGAGAAGAAGAAAAGGGAAGAAAGAAAATCATTTCATTAATCCGAGTTCTGTATTATTTTTGCCCATTTCCTGAAGCAGCTCCTGAGGAGAGTCAATTTTACAGATGACTGCTGTCCATCAGTGGCTGAACCAAACAACAATCAGCACGGTAACAGAAACAAAACAGAAGGGACTAGAGAGGAGGAACAATAAAGAAAAAAAAGATATGTAAGGTTAGAGAGAATAAGTGTCAACAGGGCAGCAGCATCCGTCAGTCTGACACGTAGTTGCCTCTTTCCCTGTCACTGACTAATAGCAGGGCTGTCCGTTACAAATTGCCCTGTGATTCAGTCTAGATAACACTAGGCTGAGAAATCTGGATGGGGTGAAGAGGCGTGAAGGGACGGAGGCTGAGTCCAGGGCGACTCCACTCTATTCAGGTCAAAGGGTTGTCAGGGTGACAATCAGAGACTTAAGCGATGCCGGCAACAAAGCCAATCTTCAGGAGGTATGGGTGGTGGAACGATACATTTATGCTGTAATCTTTCCACAACACTTCTTGTGGTGATGGTGATGATGGTGAAAGAGCTCTACACTGGGTTTACTGGTGCATCAGGGAGTCTATGCATGCTGCAGACTGTACTGTTGGCCCATTACCAGGGTTGGAAATTAACTCTTTTTGTCCACCTGTCACTGTGGCTGATGGATTCCAAAATCTACTAGCCACTTAATAGATTACCATTGTTTTTTTTTTGGCTGGTGAGTGAAGCAAATCTAGCACCCACTTGCATATTTTACCAGCATTTGGCTGGTGGCTGATGCTAATTTCCAACCCTGCACAACCCTCTCATTGTCCCTGTCAAGTGCACAGTTTGTTAAATCAAAAATAGAAATACATAACTGGGTTTCCTGCATTTTAAAATCTTGTTCAGGTCACCTAAAACCAATTGGCTAAATCAGTCATAAAACTTACTTACTTTCTTTTCATACCACCAGGAAAAATGAGAGGAAAGCAAGGATGTTGGTTTTCAATTCACTGTAAATCTGAAGAAAATGGAAAGGGCTGTCTGGCAGGTGTAGCAAACTTGATTAAACTAGGGTTGCAACTAATGATTATTTTTATTATTATCAATAAATCTGCAAAATATTTTCTTGATTAATCAATAAATCATTGTCTATAAAATGCTTGATATAATTTCCCATAGCCCAATGTGACATTTGCACACAGGCTTAAACATTTAATTTACAATGATATAAGAGATAAAATCACCCAACGCCATATAAAATAATTTGCCAAATAATTACAAACTCACTACATATATAGCCTATTTGAAGTAAAAGTTAAATAAGTAAAAAAAATTCTACAAAGGGAGGGAGACAATTTTTCTCAATTAGATTCAATAGAACAATCTACAACAAAACATTTGAATGGCATGAGAGCTATGGCACAATACTACTAGGCTATAATGCACCACTTTCTCACGCTTCGAAAAAGTTCCAATCCAGAGAAACTTTTAGAGCGAGAGCGTCAATGTAACCATAGAAACTCACTATAACTGACTCCTGCCTGCCTGTTCTGCTCCTGCAGGGTACCCCCAGGGTTTCCAAGTTAAACTCAAGACTTTTAAGACCTTTAAATGCCACTTAGGATAAAAATTGAATGCCAACTTTACAGCCTTTCTTTCCTGATAACTGAACTGACTAATCCGTGCCAGAGCATGTGCACACTCCATGGTCAAGAGCGTAAAGAAATACACTGACGTTAACAGTACCTGTACTGCAGTATAACATCCAAGACACACCAAACAGAGTAAATTGTAACATCTCACACACACACAAAACATTTATTTATGACGTTACAGTATTTATTTAATCCTATGAAAAGACAAGGAAAAAAATTAAGACCTGTGTAAACGAAATGTAATACTTTGTAAAAATGTATTGGTAAAATTGTTTGGCTATTTTAAACATCAGTATCGGCCCAGAATTTCACAACCGGTGCATCCCTAAAAACAATCTGTCTCTTTATATTGAACATTTTAAACAACTCCCTATGTGTCCCACTATTTCAAAAATGCTCTTGTTTAACCCCTGGTAAAGAAATGCAGACTCAAGTCAAATAATTTCACCAATTTTAGACATATCTTTAAACTTCATTTTTTAGCCAAGGTCCTGGAGAAGATTGTTACAAATCAACTTTTAGCTTTTATGAATGAGAACTCAATGTCTGAATCTTTTTAATCAGCTTTAAGAAAGAGAGTAGATGTTAAACATTTTGTCCAGCGTTGATACTTGGTAAAAAGATAACTGTCTAGAATTTAGACACTTTTCTTGAGTTTCTTTCTTTCAGTGTAAATTGATGTTGGTTTTCCTGGTTACATCACTGACACGTTGACTTTCCTACCTGTCTAGTTGTAGCAGGCCTAGACTCAGGTCATAAATTATCATCAAGCCGCGTCAGGAGGCTAACAAACAGCTTCAGGCATGGGGGAGTCATATTTGAATATTGTTACTTTTCTCCATGTTTACATTGAAAAAGTAAACGACACATTTATTACTGCCAATTACACATTTTAAGTGTTCAGAACAACAAGTCCTAAACGTTAAAAGTTTAAAAAAAAGTTTCTGATGGAAGTGTAGAGATATAGCAGTCCATCTGACTTAAATTTAGTTCATTGCCTTTCTCTAAACGCTTGAGAGCAAGCAAAAAAAATGTAAATGCTACATTGTGTGATATTCACTCACTTTGCTCTAAACAAGTTTACTGCATTACAATTTAAATTTGTGTCATTTGAACTCAAAGGTTCTTCAAAAAGTTCATAGTTGGATTGTCCGGGTGCTTTTCCCGTCATACACTGAATCTCAGCTTGAACACCTCTGAAGGCCTTTATTTGGTGAGAACTGGTCTTTATGTATTGAATTCAAAGATCCAAATTGAACAAAGTCCATGTAATTCATAGGACTGTCCTTGATTAAAGAAATTCTTAGTCGACTAACACTCATACAATTTTGTCGTCAAATCGATTCGTTGATTTAATCGACAAATCTGTAAAACTGAGTTTCTCCACAAAGAATCCTGCAATCTTGTGATTACCAGAGATGTGCTCAGAAGTTTCTTGGAAATAAGTCATTCTGCATGAAAAAAACATTAAAAATGATGAAAAATGAATAATCGACAAAAGAAACCTTAGCCAACTAAGACCAAAACGACCGATTAGTCGACTAAGCGACTAAGAGGGGTCAGCCTTCAAACATAATCTGCACTACAACCAAGTTCTTCCCATGAAACACAACCTAAAACATAAATAGAAATTGCTCATAGAAAAGTAGATCAAAATCTGTAAAGAGTAATCTGTAAAGAAATGCTTGCATTAACAAAATAATGTACCGTTACAGTAGCAGCTGAGAACCTTGCTTGGCCTCTTGTAATGGGAGAACGGTTTTCATAATGGGATTAGAGATCATGAATTCTTAAATGGACTAACTGGAATCTGGAACCAGTTTTCCACAGATTATAATATCCACAGCAATAGTGACCCAAGTCAGAAAATTTGAGTTTCCCTCATCTTTACACCAATCCTCACCCTGTCAACATCAACAAGAAACAAATGCACAAGGACTGAAATCTTTCTCTCACACACAGATCATGAGGGACACTGCATGCCTAAACCAAAAAGTATTAAGAGTCTCGTGAGTCCTTTGGAAATTCAATGAAGATGCACACTTAACCAATTACCTCCAATAGGAAAAGCATGCAAGCATGTGAATCAGTCAGTTTAGTGTGAAACTTCAAACACACTGACAGTGACTCATAAAACTAGGTCTGAATACATGCCACAAGATTTTGGCACTAACTTGGCATAGCCTAGTTGTTTCTGAGAAACTACATGAAATTTGCACCCTCTCCAAAATGGGTCACTTCATAAAGTTCAAAATTAGGATATTAATAGCCCTCAAACAACTTTTTTTTTTACCCCAACACCTCCATCACCCCGATGTCTCAACTAATCAAACAACTTGAATAAAAAAAGCTGTCAAACTATGAAACTTTATTGAACTTTGAAATGAGATCACCACACAACTAATTTGTCATTTAAATGCATCAAGGGGGCTACAATTACTCTAACAGGGAAGAAGATTCTAAAAACATCTAATAATAATTTACCAGGATAATAAAATCCACTGTACACTGTAATGTAGTCCTGTACTCAAGCACAGCTTTGTGAAGCGTATTAAAGTTAAATTATTAACACGGCATCAAAGATGTCCATTGAAGTGTACGGTAATATTTACAACCCTGCAATAAATACTAGAAGGTTACAATGTTCAGATTTTGTTGGACCTCAGGTTTGTGTTCATTCAACTTTATGGTCATTTTAGTGGCTACAGAGTGCGGTGCTGTTGAATTGTTGTGTTGTACTGAATGGTGTTTCAATCCCCCCCCCCCCCCCCCCCCCCCCCCCC
>JAOVVB010235645.1:0-23253 GCA_028570985.1 Heterobranchus longifilis | reverse complement strand
CTGTTTTTCCAGAACAATGAGGATGTTTCAAAGGGATGCAGTGTGGCTGATGATGGGATGGCGTGATGGGTTTTTTTTTTTAATGCATGATTGTGATACATAATTATGCATCCTTACCTTGTTTTTGGTGTTTTTGGTCTTTTTTTTCCAAAATGGGATCACCACAAACCAGTCTTTCAGAAGTTGGACTCATGCATGTCAGAATCTACTACTACATTTATCTAAAGAATGTTTAAATTTAAGTATTCAAAGCAAAGAAACGACATCAAATATTCTTCAGACGAAGGGTCGCAACCCAACAAACTATCAGTACAACACTACAAATATGAGACTAAAGTCCTAATTCTGTATTTAGCAGACAACCTCCAGCTGCTGTCTTTGGAAACTCACTTCTGGTCTTTCGAAGAAACCCACCTTTCCGTCCGCTGGTCCCAAAGTCGCTGTTAGGTGCAGCCGGCGAATTGGAGCTCTGAGCTGTGTGTCTTGGGGTCTTCTAGCTTGCTCAACTGGAGACAGACTGTCCTGACTGCGTCCTCAGCACCCTTCAAGTCCCCATCTCCTGCCCCTCCTTCCAGCTAGGAGGGGTTGGGTGATGTTCTCTTGGGATAGGTGCACTGGCAACGAGGACTTGGTCAGGCTGGGATTGGACGTGGGGTTGGGGAGTTTGGGGGGGCCGCCGGTTCCGCATTTCATAAATATTAATACAGAGTCCTCCCTCTCCAAATGGGTAGATTCTTTAATTTTGTTAGAGGGGAAGTGCTTTATTCACTTAATGGCTTTTATTAGTGCCCGGTCTTCAACTCTTTCATTAGCTAAAGTGCTGCTATAATTTACAGGGTAAAAGAGGGGGAGGGGGAGAGGTGGTGTCTGAGGAGGGGTGATCCTGCTGCTGCAGGACAGGCATGCAATACCCTCAACCACTGCAGCTTTTCCTACAAAAGTGGCTGTTCTCTTACTAAGAACTGTAGCATCAAATACATGGCAGAATCCTCACAGACCGTTATAGTGGTGCAGCAAGTGTTGTAAGCATGTTGTCTGGCTTTTTATAGGTAATGAACCTCAAACCTGCTGCATATCTAAATCCTTGTTAAACATCCAAGACTAACACTGTTTAAAATAGAGTGTAACAATATTAATAGACCATCTGACGATTAATTGGCTTCCTATATATATATATGAGCGGGAAAATATTCTTTTTGTGGTCTTTACAAAACTGTTTTTTTTTTTTCCTCGACCGCAGAGTGGATTTATTTCTTTGGGGATCAAATATAGAAACAGGGGTAGGACAAGACAAGCATAATGCTGCTTCTTCCTTCTCCTTTCCGGACATGAAATGTTAATTTATGTTGCTTATTGGTCACCGTTATTGGTTATATTTCATATATATATATATATATACACACACACACACACACACACACACACACACACACACACACACACTTTTTGTGTTGTTCGAAATAAAGTATATTTTCATTCTTCTAAATCTTGAGATAATTGACATTTGCTATTGCACATTGTATGATTTCATATTCTTTTGGTAAGTGCAGATATACAAGATTGTATATCTGCACTTACATTGCATTTCTATAAGTTATTTTATATATTTTTACATGCCTACCTTTTCCTGTTTGATACATTGTATGTGTCATGTTAGATGAAATATAAAGGTCAATATATTTAAACAGACAAAGCTGAAATTATAAAGACAAGTATCACATCTTTGCAATACATTAAATGCAGTGAAACACGCTCATACAGCTTTGGGAAAGCTCAGCTGAATTGCTTGCATCTTTATTGCTTAGTTTATTTATTTATTTTATTTAACCAGGAAGTCCTGTGAGGTACAAATCTCTTTCCCGAGGGAAAGCGAAGTCTTTATTCTTCACATTTCCATCTGACTATATCATACCAGAGTCTACTAAGTGTATGCACTGGCGCCATCCACTGAATCACTGGCAAGTATGTGGTGCTCAGACACAAAATGGCCGCTGCACTACATGCAGGTTGCAACGTATCGACATCAGATAATGCAAGCCTCCAGAAGTGCTCCCAAGCTCTGATGAAATGCTCTTTATTTCGCTCTGTGGAGTCTTGTTAGTTGTGAACAGCTGGCGTATGATGTCCCCAGACTGCGTCTGAGTGAATGAACTGATTAACCTGAGTGGCCGTCCCTACTAGAGAGAGGGGGGTGGACCACCAGCCTGAATAACTGCCTTCATCATCAATGTCACGTAAATCACTTAGCCGGACAGGGCTTTCAAATGACTTCTTTTCTCTGAGCCAGACGGAAATGGTTCGCGGTAACGCTGTTGCTAAGCGCTGGCGTGTTTCTGAAGGAGACCATGTTACTCCGATGGAGCACGGGATTCAATGATGCAACATTTCTGTGACGCTTTTGTGGCAGACCGCATGCAGCACATTTGATGCGAGAGAAAAACCGTGCCTGCTGGAGAAGAGCTGTGTGAAAAAAATGTTAACTGTTGCACTACAATGAAAACAGCAAGATTCCTTCATGTTTTTATTGAAGAGATTTTATTTAGATTTTGATGCAAGCCTTAACCAATATTCAATATGAACTATTCATGGTGTTAAGTACTGTGGGTTCTTTTAAATGTGACACTTACATTCATGTCATTTTGTTTTTAAATTACAGCAAAAAACTGTGAATCGCATGACACAGATGCTCTAATGGATGTTCGGTGATTTTACTGAGCAACTGTACAGAAGACTTAGTGATTACACGGGCCATGCGGTGGACTTCAGCTCCTTTTACTTTTTCACCAGCTGGATAACGTCCTCGTCCTCCATCACGTGGTCCTTGCCCACCTTTTGCGGGTTGTGTTTCACAGATGCTCCCCACACGAGTGCACTGAAAGAAAAAAAACAAACATTGTTTTACATTCAACGGGATGCATGTTTAAACTTTACACCACGTCACCCCTAAATTCCGCAGGGCGCGTCTGCGGCGCGCTTGTGATTCCATCAGACACGTCGCAGCGCGTTTCAGAAGCGGCTCTCTGTTACAAATATGCGCCTAGTATATTTTTGACCAAAAAAAAAGAAAGAAAGCATTTAACTATGTAGCCTACTTACCCATGGTAGAAGCACAAAAACCATTGGAAAACCAGTGAAAACGATCAAATCAAGAGCAAGGCAACGTCGGACAGGCAGAGTAAACTTTTGGTTGTTTGTTGTTCTCTTTATATGTCCGAGGGTTTACACAGATCCTCGCGTGATTTTGAGATATCGCGAACCCAGCTGCCTCGCGAGGTAGCGCTCCGCTTCTAAAACGCACGACGCCGTGCGGAGGACGGAGCAAAACCGCGTGCCCTGTGGAATTAACGGGTTATAGAACCCCCCCCAAAAAAAAGAGCTCATCATGCAGTAATCAGAAACCTTAATTACACCAGAAAATAATTTATACAGATACTATTATTCTTTCACTGCTACAGCAACAATGGTCCTGCACTATAAAGTAACCTACAGGGTACAATGACATCCTTTAGTTACAAAGGCTTTCTAATTATGTGTGCCACTGTTTGACCCATTAATTCCCTGGAGGACGAGTAATGCTCAGCAGCACTAACATCGACTGATTGACGATCTCAGCTCTCCCATTTGGAGATGGTGGTGCAACACATCATCTCAGATCCTAATCCAGACTCTCAAATTAAAGCTTATCTGGCGTACCTCGCCGTAAAGAGGGCAATGGCTGTGATTAAAAGCGCCTGTGTTGTTTTAAACCATTTGATGACCACTTGTCATTCTGGTGTAAGCCAACCCTATGGCCCTGATTAGACAGGGCTTCACATCGCACTGCCTTTTTTGTTGAAGCCTACCATTTTTTTTTTGCTAGGCAACCACTGAATCACCTGCCAACACACGTGTGTTGCCGTTTCATAAGAAACCTCGTCATCCTTGAAGAAATATTACTGTTACAAATCTAAATGATACTCGCCATGTAAGTGAAAACTAAATGTTTTTACAATTCTGATGGACTGAATAACCTAACTTCACCTGGTGGGGTAGGGGGAAAAAAAAAAAAAAAGACTGCACACATGATCAAATCTGTGCGCTAAAAGGCAAATTTCCCCCAAAATTCAAGCCAAATCAACGGTACTCACTACTTGAGTTCTTTGATGAGGTTTTTGTGAATCTTTAAGCAGAAATCCTCGACAGCAGTCCGTCCGTCCGGGAGTACAACAGGAGACGTGTAATCAGGAAGCTGGCCTTTGGGTTTAGTGTAGCTGCAAATGAACACATGATCGCAGTCAAATCTTCCAGTCTGACCTAACAAAAAAAAATACATTTCACATACAGTACACTCTGTTCTGCACCACCCTGGTTGTGGCGACTGTATAATCAGCTCTTACATGCGCACGAGTCTTAGGTAGTCCCACATCCTCTCCAGCAGGTCGTCGAAGTTCCAGCGGTGGTGGGCCGAGATGGGGACACAGTGGGGCACCTTGTAGATGATGTCGAGCTCCTCGATGGAGATCTGATCGATTTTGTTGAGCACATAAATGCACGGGATGTAGACCCTGTTGACAAGAGACTGTAAGTGGCCGCTGTCCGTGAAAGCGCTGCAAGCATTAGTGACGACGTTTATATGGACACAATTTTACAGTTTTTTGCCGTAAATTTTTTTGACAGTATTCCTACTAAGCTGCGTGCATTGCTCATGAAAATAAATTCCGGTTTACATGCAGCCGTTTTTCACTGGTGGCAGACTTGTTGGACCGCACAAACGCAGCCTGTGATATCTGCGCATGTACAAAAACCTGTTGATATCCACTCTTCATAATGATTCATGTGAAGGCGGATCACGTCTCTGACCGTGACCGCACCCTCGTAGGTATGCTTCTTCTTCCAACCAGAAATGCAGGCTTTTCTTTTGTGCATGCATCTCTGCCTGGCAAGCTGTAGGTTTGTGTACAATAACCATAGCAACGCACAGAGCTGCCCGTAAGCCGTAAACTGGCCGTAACCTTGAGCAAACTGCAGTAAAACCCACAACTGAGACGCATATTCTGAATGCGCTGTATACATGTCTAAAGAATGCTCCTAAAACCCGAATAATACCGGCATATCCCACATGTCTTAATCTGAAAAAAAGGCCTTTTTCAGAATATCCAAACGGAATATGCTGTTTACATGACCTGCAGCAAATTTTGAATATTGTCATATTCTGAATAATAGGGGAATATTAGTGTGCATGTAAACTTACTCAGTGTGACTTCACACATTTGTGTTTTAAAAAATCGAACTAATAATTTACGACCATCTCAAGCTGCTTTTAACCTTTTACATTTACTGGTCGCGTCTGTTAAACTACACGTGCACTGTTTCAGGCTCGAGTTGTCTAAATGACCATGAAAAATGTCCTGACATATTAAAAAGACATGGCAGAGATAAGGTTAAAACAAATATTTCATTTAGCTTATTTATTTTAGCAAGGTCATTTCTAATGCATGTGTAGTAGTCTGTTGCTCTAAATTATGAACAGGGCATTATAAATCCCTGCAGTTTTATTTAAGAAGGTACATGTGGACACTTCCTGTGTTATATTTCCTATTTTCCGATGCTTCCCGAACTTATGTTAATGTATTTCTATTTGAGAAATGTATTATCATATAGAATTCATGTGCTTTCCTATAAAAGGGAATGTTTTGTGTCCGAACAGTAAGTTTAGTGACAGTTTTATTTACGAACCACTCTGTGTGTGTCAACTAGCTTTACTTTCTCTTTTTGTTCTGGAATTTTCTCCCTGGGAAGATATGCATGTTCTTTGCTCTTATACTTTGTGTTTTTGCTATATTTGTTATTTTAAATTCAGTGAATGTACTGATTTTTTTCTTTTTTTTTTTTTTTTTACATTTTGGAGTTAAAATTGTATTTTTTCAAATGTAAATCTGTTAATTAGAACAGAACTTTGTCAAGGCATGTGGCAGGGATGCAGTGTAGCTTGCAAGGGTACTACTGTAACCATGCTGGTTAGCATGCAGCATTTTATGACTCTGCTCATTCATGGTGTTACACAGGCGCAGAGGGCATTTATGCAGATGAGACCCTGTGAATGTTACTTTCTACACAACTGCAGGTATATGTATTATTTCATGGCAATTTCTTTTTGTTGTAATATTGAATATTTCTTTTACAAAAGTTGTATTTATCCCACTCATTGTAATATTACTGTGCAATATGCTCTCCCTTTTCGTTCTGGTCTTTTCCCTGGGAAGGCACAGAGATCATTTATGCAGGACAGACCCTGTGGATGCTTCGTTTCATTACAATTGCAGGGACGTTATGCTGCTGCCATGTCTGGTGCTTTGCAATAAAAAGCTGAAAGGGAAGTGAAGTCCTTGTCCAATATACAGTCACACATGCCCCACCCCACATTATCCATATCCTAGATTTGAATGCAGTTTTTATATGTGATTACACTGAGGAATCCCATAGCTTTTTAAGTAAGAGGTGACATTACTTAACTACGCTTTTATGCATTACACACATGCATGAAAAAAAATGCTAAGTGGTCTGAAAATGCAAGCCATAAATAGCACCTTCAAATGTATCTGCACTGGTGTAGTGGGAATTGAAATGGGATTTAAGATTCCAACAGGCCACACCCACTGGGAATGACTAAGGAGGGCCCATTCTGGCACTTCAGCAGCTTACCGATTTCCCTCCACCACATCAATGAGGTCATCAGCCGTGGAGTCACTGCGCAGAGTGATGTCGGCGTTGTGGATCTTGTACTCTGCCAGGATACTCTTAACGGTCTCACTATCCAGCTCGGTTTGTGCACACTAAAGAGAGAGAGGGGATGACAGGCACGATGTCAATCAACGCAACTCAGTGAGACAATGAAAAAATAAATACTTTGGAATGAAATTCTATCAGCTAAATGATACAGAGCCAATGGCGATTATGGTATTTACCAAATACAAAATTAATGCTGATATTTTGCAGACGGACAGGAAAGTACATGTGAAGGAGCATTTTAGATAAGTGTAATTTTATACATGTCCACCAGAGGGAGGCATTGAAAGTGTTTCAGTGTTTGTTACCAAGGTGACACACATCTTAGGAAAAAAATGTGCATTTGATTCTGCAGATCAGTGCAAAGCTTTAAATAACTTATTTATCCACATGCAAGTTATTAAAGGCTTTTGCATGTTTGTTTAATCTAATGAGGTGCCAGAAAAATGCCCATCATCAAAACAAACTGACAATCGACGACAAATATCCCTGACAACTCAAATCCTGCACGCCAGAATGATGGCAGTGTTAAGGGACATCCTTTAATTGACTATCAATTAATGGAGTGGCGGTTCTCGTCATGATAATCTCACTTTTCCGGCTCATTATTTGATTGAATGAAAAATAAGACAACCGGCATTTATAACACTGTCACACACACACAACAAATCATTGCATTATTCATTTCAGTGACTCACTTAGAGGTGAAAATTGTGAGAAGTTTGCATTTCTGTATTTAAATCACTGTCTTTCTGTGCGAGACATACTGTAGCTGTGAAGTTGATGCCTCCTTTGTCCTTCCTCTTGAAGCCGATGTTGGGCGGCTGCTTGTTAAGTCGGATGCCGAAGCCCTCCAGCTCGTGTTCTATTAACTTCTTATGACCAAGAGGCTTCAGCACATCGAGCACGATCAGGATTAGGTTGCAAGTTCGAGCCACTAAAACAGAGAGAGGAGGGAGAAGCAGACACTGGTTAGAGCAGAGTGGATGGAGGAATCTCTTCTGTAGTAGAATGTATTTGCATCCATTTTTTTTTACTTTTTCCTGCCACCATTTAAGCACACAAAATGTGTCTAAATGTGTCTGTCACAGTGTACATTATTTGCTAAAGCCTTCGCTGTAAGACAATAGTATATCAAAACTTTGTTAAAGCAAGCTTGTGTTTGTATAGCAGTAAAAAACAAAACAACAACAACCTTTTGGACAGAAATAAATGTGTTTAAATCATGGCCTCTAAATAGGGATGGGTGATTTCATATCTCGATAATGATATATAATCACGATATAGCATGTATTCTGGTAATTAAATAAATAAATAGTCTATATGAAATAACCACAGGGCAAAGCCTATTTTTTTAAATTCTATGTTAGAAAAACAGCTATGTTATGCAAACTATGGTTCGCTCCGCCTAAGTTCTGTTTATTGATGATAGAAACTATAGAAAAAAAATATAAAAAGGAGATTTTTATATCATTTTGACGATATATATTGTTAAACATCACCTTCCACTCTTTATGAAGTTTAATTTCAATTCTTTGTTCCCATTAGAAGCAAATAACAGCACACAGTATTAACAAAAGTGGAAAGTGTCTCATTAAATGAAAGATTAATGCACAATATCGATGAGGAAATAACTAAATGTACCTGGTATCATCCTTTGTCTTATAATTCTATTTTGTCAGTGAAAGCCTGTCGCAGTCTTAACAGAAACCTGACTGATCACATCTTTACCTGCGATGACCTGCCTGCCTCGGCCCTTGCCATCCTTGGCCCCCTCAATGATTCCTGGGAGATCCAGGAGCTTCGAGGGAAGACGCAAGAAAGTAAAGTTAGCAGCCCACTGGAAACATACACTGCACTGAAAACACGTGTACAGGTACTGAACAAACAACAATCTCTTGTACCTGAATTTTGGCCCCTTTGTAGCGAATCACTCCGGGTACTGTCGTCAGAGTGGTGAACTCGTAAGCGGCAACCTCCGAGTACACACCTGCAAGGTTACTTAGCAGTGTTGACTTTCCCACTGAGGGAAAACCAACAAAGCCAATTCGAGCATCGCCGGTTTTTGCAACATCAAAACCTAAAAGAAAAAAAAAAAGAATCAGACACTTGAATCAACAAAATATCCATTATGATGCTTTAGATCAGTCTTTCCCAAAGTTAGGGTCGGAACCCAAACTGACCTGTTTTTAATGGGTCACCAATCAGCAATGTGAAATACAGAACAATGTTATGATATGTGAATTAATTTTCCTAATTAAAATAGAAGAGGAGCATTATTTTTTGCTACACTGGTCTGTTCAGCTCAGATGCTGTTCATTATGAGGTGGTGAGAAACTTAACATCATACTCAGCAAATTATTGCTGTGATGTACTTTTATGATGAAATAAATACATTTCTTATACATTTTAAATGCATGGTTTGTTGAGTTCTTTATCAGTAGTTTATATCTGTAGATGTCATGGCAATTCATGATGTATTTTTCTAAGTTTGGGTCCCGGAGAGACACCAAATTTCTCTTTTGGGTCTCGAGCTGAAAAGGTTTGGGAACTCCTGCTTTAGATGACAGAAAAGACTTAAAAGCATGATTGTAATAAAACCTAGATAAGAGCAGTATTTAGTATTTAGATATCATGGTCTTACCTTCTCCTGTTGCACCACCAGTGCCTCCTTTCGGTGTGATGAGTTCTCTCCTCAGTTTGGCAAGACGGGCTTTGAGCAGACCCAAGTGGTGAGCAGTGGCCTTGTTCCTCTGCGTCCTGGCCATCTGCAATTAACAGCAACAACACCAGTGTGAGGTCTTATACTTGTTCTTTACATGACAGCTTTGTAGTAACCAGTGAGCAGTATGTTGACAGTTTTTGCTGTTTACAGTCAGGTAGAGCTTAACATTACACAACTACAGAAAAAAAAGCTTGTGATAAGCTGTAGATAAGTGTTGGAATACATTTTGTGCAGAAAGGGGTCTGTAGATTTGGTCCTCCATAGCTTTAGAAGGAGACATTTTACTGGCCATGAACAATGTGTAAAAACAGTTTCAGTGTCCATACAGCTGACTATTGTTTTAAGACATGCTTGAAAAATAGTGAACCTATCCAGTAACTAGCTGATAGGATGTAAGATGACTATGAACCATGGGGATCTGTTTTAATGAGAGGTTTTCCTTTACCTGGTCTCTCTGCATCACCACCTGCTCAGCTGAGCTGTATCATGACAGCACCACAGTCTAAAGTTAACTTGTGAGGGATTTTTGCTAAAACTTTTACTGAGTCCTAGCCTGGAAATGGGCACGTTATTGCAGAAGTTTTGTCCCCTCTGCCATAGAATAACTAAACAAAACACACTGGAAACTGTTCTGTGTGTAGGTGCTATATATATATATATATATATATATGTGTGTGTGTGTGTGTGTCTGTGTGTGGGTGTGTGTGTGTGTATAAATGTGGATGCATTTCATTCATGTTGTGGTGTATAATGTATCTATGTACTTATGCATTCAAATGAGGCTCTGTAAAGACTATGGCAACATTTTCTTTTTGGAAAAGGACAATTAAGAATATATCCATCTAAAGCATCAGTTAGGTTCATGTTTGTTCTTGTACCATCTCTGCTAAATTACTTTGAAATAATCTAGCTAAACTAGGCTATAACATTAAATTACTTAGCTCTGTCTCTAGCTAAGCCCTTACACTGCAGGGCTACTTTCAAAAACTGAAAGCCGAAAATAACCACCATAATAGTATTGTTTTCAAGTCATATTCTGTTACACGCAATCTTTGCAGTCCAACTGTGGGAGGAAACACATCCTGACACGTCGAAAATGCCGGTTGCTAAAAAAAAACCCGGTTAGGATTCATGTCGAGCTAATTTAGGATTAGGTTTGGATGTGTGGATGTGGGATTTAATACACCAAACCTGTAAAGTTAAGCAGCTGATCACCAGAAAGTCAAACCGAATCTGGAGTCAGCACTAACCGTATCTAAGCTACTGACCTAACCTTAGCATTGTCCTCTAACTTCTGATTAACAAAACATTTACAAGTCGAATGAGCACGTAAAGCAACTTTTCAACACATGTTGTAACCTGTCAGGAAACTGTGGGTCAGAAATATTAAGTTATATAAGTTATACGTGGCCCAGCTGTGGGAGCTAGGCTAATAGTTGCTAGCGTTAACAGCTAGCTAGCAGTTAGCATGTGGCTAAAACGTGACTAATTCATGGGTTAACCAGCCGGCTGTCTACTTACCTCACTTTCAATCTCTGCTATTTTTGCGAGTATACTCATGGTGACGGAGATTCCGGTGTACAACCAACGTTACCGAAAGAAGTTGGAAAGATTTTACATGGAAGTTGGCAAAGTTAGATGTTGTTTAGCAATAGCATGCACACGGGTCCGGTCCACACCACTCAAGTGCCGCTGCGCGCTACTTCGCGGGAAATCTCGCGAGGACATAAGAGTGCGTTTTGCCCTGTGCGTTGACTAACAGGACAACAATTTTAAAGGAGAGAAATTAAGTATTTGTATTGAAATGTATTGAAAATATTCTGGTACAGGATATAAATCATCCACACCAGACTCTCCAAATACAACAAACAAACAATACAACAAAACAATACCACAATATAGCCTACTTGTTTAAAATTACAATAATTTCACAAATAACCACAAGTCAGCTTTATAATTATAGGCCCACAAAATATCCTTTGTTGACCAGAATTTATCCAATCTATTTTTAAGAGTTAACTGAAGGAGCCTGCACCACATCATCTGGAAGCTTGTTCCATGCTCATACCTACAGCACAAAGTGTGAAAACGTTTTTTTTGTATCTTTTCAGGGAAACACTTTAGTGGCAATACTTTTTAATTTGTTTAAATGTTTACATTTTCCTGGATTTAATTTCAGTACCTACCTATCACACCAATCCGTATCTACTGTACCTAAAGATAATACCTATAGCCTACATAGTCGTCCACTCCTTTTATATCGATGAGGGAAAGTGGTGGAAAGTAACAAAGTATAATTTACTTAAGTACTGCGCTTTGTGGTAGACTACTTGAATATTTCCCTTTTATGCTACTTTATACCTCTACACTACATTTCAGAGGCAAATATTGTATGTTTTAACTCTACTACATTTATTCTACAGATACAATTAAGATTTTAATCTAAAAAACATATATAATCAGAATAAAATGTATTATTGAACCAGTGGCTCTCAACATTATTAGCTTGTGTCCCTTTACAGAAGAGCAGTATCTACCTGTAGCCCCTCATCACAGGTGTCAGATGTTTGTGAGCTGTTAGCAGCTCCACCAGAGACATGTCCTATCTAAACTTCTGGTTTTCTACCATTTCTACCCCATTAAACATGACTGTGCTGCCTTACTTACTTGTTTATGCAGGGACACACACAAACACACACACACACACACTTAACATAACTTGTCCTATTCTATACAAATTCCCACACAATAAAAAAAGGATGCAAGCCAGTCAAATTGTATATTTTTTTTATTGTTTAATTGTTTATTGTTTAAGTCGCATACAGTATAATCTCTCATTGGTTTCTATGTTGCTGAAGTTTGTGGACTGAACATCCGTCGTGGTGTTGACCATCGGATTGACTTATTGGTTGGTGGGTGAGCTGGTTGAACTACATCAGTGACGGCCTCCTCTGACCCGTGCTCTGCTCTGTAAACCCTGAAAAGGTTACATTAACAACTTTGTTCATACTGTGAATATTAATATCTAGAGGGTCTATTGGCCACACCGGGGCTTTTCACACAGCTCATGCGAAGATAGACTGTATGAAAGGCCAAGGAAGATATATTTTAATCATTAACCTTCAGTTGATTTGTGACATTAAAACTTCAAACTCTAATAAATGCCAGGTAGATTTACAATTCTGCTCTTGAATATTGCTCTTCCAGCTCAGCCAACAGTGTCATCTAAAGCCTTTACTGTAAAAAATAAATGCAATCTGAAGAATAATGCAAGTCTATAGTCAAGTTCAGGAAAGAACCATAATAGACAACTTTATGTATCTTAACTCCAGTCCAAGAAACATTAAACCATATGCTAGATATGCTGAATCTGTCGCTTCATACATCCCCGTTGTTGTGTGTTTAGTTGTAGGAGGTGTGCTTGTCCTCATCAAAATATATAAAAATAGGCATTTTCTTTTTAAAAGGTAGATACGGTTTCAGCGAGTTGTTGTTGTTCAGCATCTGTTGTTGCCCAGCTGGGGTGACAGCAAGCATAAATAGCACAGGAAGGAAGGACAGGAGGTGAGACACAGCAAGACAAGGGGTAATTACTGAGTTTGTGATCACTCAATACATCTCTGTAGACCTCTACGGGTCGAAGTTAATGCTTCGTTGAGGAAAACAAAATAAGGGCTTTGACTTGATTCATCAACACTAGCCACAACTTGAGAATTGACAATAATAAACCCATGCCCAAACATCTCAAATGTTCTTCTTTTAATGAGCAACGCATCTTTATATCATACGTCAGTCAGCATTGAAGTGCATTGATTAAAAAGTAAGTGCAAGTACAGATTTTTGATGCATTCATTTTGACTAGAGGATTAAAGTATTTGCAATGTTGCCCCAAAAATAGTCATTCTACAGGGGCACTCTGCAAAGGAAAACCGCTATAGTTGATGCTGTTTCTAACCTAAAAGATATATGCTTTTTTTTCCTCATTTCAAGCTTTTTAAGTTATCTCTGAGTGACAGTTGTGCAGGAGCGATTTTCATCTGCCGCCTGCTCTCAGTTCACCCCAGTCCATCAAACACAGCACTTTTCCCCAATATCACTGTCATGCTTCCTGACTGATTTCTCAGTGGTTTCTCAGTTTGCTTTGAGGAACAGGGCAACTGAATCAAGCCAGCGGAAGCACAAAAGTCTGTGAGAAGCACTATTTTAGTGCAATAGTTTCACACATGGTAACCTTGCCACCTAAAACTGGCTATCTCTGCATAGAGATGGAGTAGAGTTCGTATCCATCGATAGGCCTTTTACTGAGGGAAGCGCCATTATTTGTGGTCATGTCACCAGAGCAAGGATAACATCATCTTTTGAGGTAATAAAAAACAAATAACAGCATGAAGTTATCCATTAAAATGCATTGTCCCCAGTATCTTGGATTCTGTCATCAGAATTTGGATAATACTTATTGAAACCATAAGGCTTTACGATAAATGCAACTTGGCCATATGATGGCAAAAGTCTTCAGTGGAGGCGTTCCCCTTGGACTCTAGCTGCTCTCGGAGGAGGTGGGCGGCGCTGTGGAGGACGACCTCCGCCGGGACACTGACTGTGAGCGTTCGGGGCTGTGTTTGTCATAAGGCTGCAGCTGCACCTCCAGGAAGTCTCTGTGCTGCTGGCTGATGACCTGGCTGATGAGCCCCGGCAGAGCCTGCAAGTTACTCAGTAGAGTCTCCAGCTTTGTCTCCAGCAGGGCGATCCTCTTCTCCATGTCCTCCCCTCGCTCATTCAAGTCCGATATCATGTCATACATGATGTTCTGAGTCTGGAAGAGGGGGACAGGGAACACACTTAGCATCAGCACTTTCCAAAAGTGGTGTTATTTTTGATGGACAACCTGGAAATACTGTAACACACAGGATAATATATAGATAAAAACACAGGCTTCGTCAGTAAACATACAGTTGAAAGAGTTCATTCTGAAAAAGAGAGGAAAGGAAATAGAAGACATTAAGAGAGTCACTTTCTCAACACATGCTGTTCAGACTTTAAATAAAAGAACAAATCCATATGGATAGAAGAGCCATTACCAACTGTTAATTATCTGACATAAAAACAATTAAAGCAGGGGTGTCAAACATGCGGCCCGTGGGCCAGAACCGGCCCGCCAAAAGGTCCAATCCGGCCCACTGGATGACTTTAGAAAGTGTGATTAATTCCAATTAAAAAATGCAATGCTATTCTGATTTGTCCATTTGGGGTTGCGTTATCCTAATAAGAATATAATATTTTCAAGTCTGTCTGAAAACAGTACACACATGCCCATATGAAAGTGTTAATCAACGTTGCAATTGTTCACACTCTCTGGTGGCAAAGAGATCTCTCTCTAAAGCGATTTCAAAGTCAGTGATGGCGGACAAAATCCACATCATGGTTTTAAAGTTCAGTCAACATGAGGCTTCAGCTTCAGTCAGACAAATCAAGAGGGTATATTTGAAAGTCTTTTTTCATCTTTTAATTTAGCATCTGAAAGAGATTTTCCCCCCCAATTTACTTAACTGTGAAAACAGGTGAAAAGTGTTTGTGGGAGATAAACGTAGAGAGAGTGAAAACTCACCTGGAAGAAAACAGAACATAGTGGTGCACTTCAGCCTCTTGTGGCCTAAATGAGTATTACAACAACATATACTTGATGATCCTGACTAAAAAAATAAAAAATTCACCCGCCAAAACTTTTTTCCCACCTGTTTTCACTGATGGAAAAAAAAGTAACTTAGAAAAAATAATCCTTTAAGTCATAAACACAGGAGAGAAAACAAATTAGATACAACTTTAAAAATTGATCACAATAATTTTTTTTCCTCACTTGCCTCTCTGGGCTCTCGTATAGTGGAGGGAAAGTAACAAAAAGAGGGAATGTTGTGCTAAGAACAGAGTAACTTTGGAAGACAGCCACTGATGTGACTCATTAGTTTTGACTGAACTTTGAAATGCACTTAACAACGACTGTGGATTGTGTCCCCCATCACTTACACTGAAATTGCTTTAAAAGGGGAACAAAAACTCTTTCAATGTACATACAGACATGTGGGTATTGTTTAAGACAAAACATGAACCTATTGTTTTTATCTCTAACACAAAATGCCAAATAGGATGGATATATAAATATCAACTATCAACATGAAAATGCAGGCGAAAAAACATTTTAGTAAATGATTTTATTATGGTACTATCATGGAGTCTGTTATCCATTTAGTTGGCTGCAATTTCCCAGCGAGTGTCCCATTATTCTCCCTGTCTGGGGGAGCAGAGGTTTGAAGTAAATGCCACATTAAAAAAGGTCAGGGGAACATCAGGTTAAGTTACAACCTTCAGAATAATAAAGACTGAGAAGGGTAGATTTTATATGATATTTACAAGAGTTCCTGCAGACCAGAGTACATTAGCCTATGACTTTGGGGAGACAGGAAAGGTGCCTGCTGAGTCTGCATGATGCTTTCTGCTCTTTTGATGCATCCGTTTACTGTGGTTGCTGCTTTTTAACTCCAGAGGTCTTAAAAAATTGTCAACAACACACTAAAGAAATCCATGTCACATTTCGGATGAGGTGTGGGGGTGATGCTGCCGGAGGGCGGTTTCTGAGGAATTATTCAGCGGAGGATTAATAATCCCTGGCAGCATGGAGGCGATGCCATCCATCACTTACCTTGTCCTCTTCTGATTTGAGGCGGGAATAATGGGACAGGTTGTTTATGTGAATCAGTGGGAACTAAAGTAGTGCTGACACCGCTCAACCTGACGGCTAGTGGAGACAAGGGTTTTCTCTGTATTACTTCCATAAACACGAATCCAATCCTTCCTTGTCAGGTGTAGATTTGTCAGTGGCTCAAAAATGCAATTCAACATTTAAGAGGAGACACTATAGGGTAAAATAAAAATAAAAGATAATACTAATAGATATCAACACGAAATTTCCCCAGTTGATTACTCACATTCAGACAATTATTTTTTTGTATTACAAGTTTTCTGAAATTGTATGTTTAAATATGCAAATATGGCATTATTTAATGATAACTTCTGGTGAATTCACAGGAGAAATCTAGATGCAAATAAAAATGCAAAATTGACTATTTTTAATAGACCAAAATCTCAAAATTGACCCATGCTTGATGTTTCTGCCTGCAGTGTCTCGCCTTAAACTGATAACCAAATACCTAAATGTATGGATATATTATCTTACACACATATAAAAACTAAGGAATTGATTGCATGTGGAGCTGAGCTGACCCAAGTCTGAACCTCATCTGTAAATCATGAAATGTAACAAGAACACATTAATAAATGATGGTATAACACCAAGAAAAGAGGCCTAGTAAACCACAAGGGAATACATATCATAAATAGAGGATGAAGAATATATATGCCATCATTATGGATCCATCTCAACGGTATAATAAAACCACAAAATGACACCATCAAGCCATTTGTGGATGAGAGAATGAGCGAGAGGAGAGGAGAGAGAGATTGCTTTTTAAAAGCAGCTTGAGTGAGCAATTTTGCAATTTGAGGATGTATAATTCAGCCTGCATAAAGTGAAGAAAATGCTGTGGAAAGAAGTAATATTCACCCAAACGGTGCATCACTTAAATCAGATAAAATGAGAAAACAAACACGTCCTATATTAGACTGTAGAGGAGATAATGAGTTAAGGGGATACACTGTGATCTGAGGGATTTCACATTGCACTGCAGTGGCGATGCAGCTGCCAGTGATATGTTCAGCTCTGTTTAGCTCCATCTTTCCACCGAAGCTATACTCTGCCCTCTTATGGCAACAGGCTCGTACAACAGCGATTACAGATCTGGCTTTACGCCACCTTATATCCAATGTCACGTCCCAACTCTCGCTGCCGTTTTTACAGCACGAGGTGATTAGGCGATATTAACTAATTCCTTTCCCGACACGCTTGGCCTGAATCCAGTTTGACTGGATGCTGTACGTTTGAATGTCAAAGCTCTCTTTGCCTCTCTCTCTCCTCTCTTTCTCTGCTTTTACTTCTGGCTGAATCATCAGATCACAGTGTCTCCCTTCCCAGGTTACTGTTTCTGCTGTGTCAGGCTGGCGCGCTGCCTGGTCTTTCCCTAAGGTTTGTCAACTTTGTGTTTAGTGCATCTGGAGACAAACATCGGAGAATACATAAACGGCAAACAGACACAGAAGGGGTTTCTCCTCACTCTCATTCAGTAATTTTCCAGAGAGCATGTCCTGGGGATTTACACACTGTGAAATAAAATGAGGTTATTATTCCAAACCCAAAAAAAAAAAAGATCAGAATCTCAGGTGCAGAGGTGCAGACAACCAGAAAGCATCACACAGATTTATTTTTTGAATCACCCTGTCTGTTTATTTGACACCTGTAGACTTTGATTATATCAGAAAACACAACTAATTCAGCGAGCGAACTAGCATGCATTGAATTCAATCACACAAAAGGAAAAGAAATCAGGATAGTTGTGTGTCCTATTGTGCAATGCAGCAGGTCTAGCTTACCTTAGCAAGGTCCACTAGTGAGTTTGCTTGGTCATTCAGCTTGCGTTGCTCCATTTTAACACTTCTCAATCTGAACACAAGACCATTCAGAACCCAATAAATTAACGCTATCAGAATTTTGTCATTAAATTTGTGCACACACAAGGCATACACACGGAGAACACTCCTATAGGACATGCACAGGGTGTGTGTAGAGAATGCAGGGGTCAGTCTGTTTGGTTGAGCTGCATGCACGTGGAAAAGAGACCACAGAGGAGAATGACACCAGCTCTACGTCCTACTCAACCAATACATGTACAACCAGAATGACGCAGATTCATACCAGTACACGGCAGATTAAAAAAACACCCCCCAAAAAAAAGGCCCACTGCTGAATCTTTAAAGTTCTCCTTCTGGTTAAACCAACTTTTCTCTGTTTAAGTTTATGAATTATTTAGTCACTCAAAAGCTGCAGATATCAAACGCTGTTTTATGTAAACATAGACTAAAGTTTAATCTTTTGATAGCAGCTATCAGCGCATATGTGGACCGTTTTCCTTTTGAGACTTTTCCAATACAGACATTTAAAAAAAAAAAAAGTGGCAGAATAGAGAGGCGGAGTCCCTCCCTTCCAGTGGATTACCATGGGACCTTACTTTGAAAACAGACAAATATTTTTTGATCCTGTTTGAATTGTGCTATGAACTACACACGTTTGTCAATTTAAAAAATAATTTGTAGGGCTGTCCTTAGTCAACTAACAATGCGACTAATCGATTAGTTGATTTAATCGACTGATCTGTAATTGAGTTTCTCCACAAATAATCATGCAAAAGCACCACTTTAAATCTTGTGTTTACCAGAGATGTGCTCAGAAGTTTCTTGGAAATAAGGCACTCAGCATGAAAAAAGCATAAAAAAACGACTAAAGAAATTTTAGTCGACTAAGATCAAAACAATCGATTAATCGATTAAGAGGGGACAGCCCTAATGATTTGACTTTGGTGATCTACTAATGCACGATTTCATACTTACTACAAAATGATTAGAAATTAAAGGTTTGAATTGCTTTTTTTGAAAAATCTTAAATAAATGCATCTCTAAAAATGTGTGTGTTGAGCTTGCCTCTGTTGGAAATGTGTGCGAAGGTGCTAACACTGAACAGACTGGCCTTTACTTTAAAATGAATCCCTTTCTTACAAGTCATGGTATAATTGAACTCAGAAATACCTAAAGAAATGTGAAGTGCGTTACTGATATAACATTCCTTCACATTTCAACAATGTTCAGCAATTCAACAGCTTTAAGTCACACAAACATGTTTTAGTTATAAAATGATGTCCTGTGCTTGAATATAAGCAAGCATATGGAAATATTTGAACCAACAATGTGATCACGGTCAAGTGCTGTTTTGAAATTGCTCTCTAAGTGACAGTACACTACCCCACGGCCTTTCCTAATTTAGCACTGTATTTGGTTTTGTTAAGGACTAAACATCAAATGATTATGCAATTTATGACCTTTCTGTAACAAACGGGCAAGCCTGTGCTATTCTTGTAGCCTACTATTTACACTCGTTTAGTCCAAATGCAAGTTATGTCACGTTGCTTGCTATTAACGTTACAGCTAGATAACAGAAAACATGGAGGTTTATTTTACAGGCTAAATAAGTGGACTGATGCTCAACTTGAAAATCTTACTTAACCCATCACAGACGCAGAAAAACGTCTCGCTGCACATTTAGCTGTGGAGCAAGAACCGTTAGCTAACTGCTAACGCTAGCATGGTAACGCTAACAGCAAATGTAGTTACCTCTCTTTCTCTCCCGTTTGACTTGTAGCTGTTTCTTCTTCTGTTTGTTGCTAAATGGCTTTTTCCGGGGCATAGTTAAAAAGTAAGGTAGTTAATGTAGCTATGTACTGCGTATTACTACCTACAGCTTGTCACACAGCTTTCTTCTTGACGTTATTTACATGGGTGAAGTTTCTCGACTCCTACACTTTTCAGTGACGCCATATCCACTGCAGACCGCAGAGAATGGTGGACGAGACCACATTTCAGTCTTCGCAAACTGCCCGAGTTTAGGTCATTTTGGCTTTATTCAGATTATTTTACTTAGAAATAACTTCACGCCGATTAAACAGCCTTACTCCGAGTACCATTATATACATGTACCAAGAACATTATGCCTAAACTGACAGTAAACCCCCCCTCCTATTTAATGGTGCAGTCCACTTTTGTAAACACCTCACACATTTGCACATTCCAGCAGAGCAGACATGCTTAAAACAATAAATATACATGCATGCACAGTAGCATCATTGAGAATCATTAAGACTAGTATGCATAACACAAGCAGCAGTGTTTGCCTTTCGGCTTTTCAGGTGTTATATATTTCAAATATCCTGGTAATAGTGTGTCTTGTTAAAACAAGAAAAGAAAATATATTTACATGTAATGAACGTCGAGCTGAAATTTGTCGATTAATTAATTACTCAATAGACAGAATATTAATCAACAACTATTTAGATAATTTAATAATTTTTGCTTCTGCACTGCAATCTATAAAAGGTCAACTTGAGCGTTGGGAAATTGTTATGGGCATTTTCACATTTCTTTTGACATTTTATAGACCAAACTATTAACAAATTAATTTTATTTATTTCTATTTATTTTATTTCTATTATTATTTACTAACAGCCCTAAATAAATGTCCCTTCATAAAGCCACAATGTCTCATAACATAAGCAAATAATTAGCATTAGACATTCGATATTGCACTGTGCTGCAAACTGTCTTAACTGTATTTATGTTTTTAGTAGCATCATTAGACATATTGTATATTTTGATCCTTTCTTGTTGCACTCCTGTGGGCTGGGAGGAACAGAACTTAATTTTTATGTATGCAAGTACACAAGAAAATGACAATAAACTAAATACTGAATCTGAAACAGAAAAAAACTCCACTGAGAAACATTTCAGAGGGTTTATTGTATTATAAGCCGAAAAAAAGAGACAAATTTCAGATGTGTCAGTATGTCTATAAAGAAGTATTATAAACATCGTTATTGTGGAAGTATAATAGCAAGAACACATTTGGATAACATTACTTTTAGGACATACACACAAAGCAGTACAATAGGATTACATGAAACGTGAACTGGCTCATCACTTCCCCAAAGGTCACGTGAAGGCCTGCAAATGGGTCTAAATAGGTTATATGGATTACCACATCCTTTAAACACACAATCATACTTTATAAACTGGTAGTATATATATATCTATATATACTTGATTGATATTTTCTCTTTTCTGAAAAGGAAAGGACCTCTACGTCACTTTTAAGGTTAAAAATAATTAACTGTGTGCATGTATTTTTCAACATAATAGAGGTAATAACACTGATGTAAAAACTGAAAAGTCTCTGTATGAAAGTATAAAACATTTTTTTTACCTCCACAGTCAACTACCAATTTCATCAACAGAGACCATAAATTGCCGTGGCCAAAGAATTATTTGTCGGGAAGAGCGCAGGAGGTGATAAAAACAACAATGAAGAGAAGCACTTTGACTCTCCTCCTATCATAAAACCATCAGTATGATGGACTGAAACATACTTTATTGCAGCCTTTACATGCACTTTCTACTCAGACAGGACAGCTAAGCAAAAGGAAAACAAATCAAACAAGGCAGAAAGAAAGAAAAAAAAAAAAAAAAGAGACAAACTAAAAAAATAAAACAGTTATAGTCTTCCGTATACTGTGTCACCATATTGTTTGTCCTGTCTGCCTCGAACCATCGTTCAGGCACAAAGTTCTTCTATCGCCCTAGTATTGCTTTTATCCTTCATCTCTCCATCCTCCATTTCTTGAATTAATTTCAACTTCTCCACCCCACCCCACCCCCCAAACTCCCTCCTTTGAGCACCTCTAAGAGTTGAGGTGCTCCACTTGAATGGTGGATGCCGACACCGTGAGACAGAGGTCCTTGTGGGAAGTAATGTCAGCCACGCTGACGGGTTTGTACTGGATGTCACTGGCAGACACTGTCTTATACTGGTGCAGGTCAAATGGACAGGAGATGGTTTCCGTCTGGGGGTAGTTGCTCTGGCTCTGTCCCTGCTGGCCTCCTCCCGCTCCTCCGCTCCCGGCTCCCCCGGGTCGGCTCGGTCCTCCGTCTGCGCCGTCTACCCGGCTCTGAGCCGCGGCCTGGGCCTGGCTTTGGTTCTGTTGTGCCGCCTGCGCTGCAGGTGCGGTCAGCTGGTCTGGGTTGTGTTTCTCCATGTGTTTCAACAGATACGTCTCCTGAGATGAGGGGAGGACAGGTAGAGGGGAAACAGTGGACACGTGACTGCACTGTGTGCAACAGCTGCCGCAGAGGTGATTCATAGTGTTTCATATAAAGAAATGCTCTTCAGTAATTTGTTTCCTGATTACATTGATGGAGCACTGGTATAGAACAGGAGAATAGCAGGAAAATCAAAAGGTTTGGCATTTATCAGAGTCAGATCATTTATATCATATATAATATGTGTTTTATATTGTTTCTAATAGATTATCAGGGTGTTTTCTTGCCAGATTCGCTCGCAGAATGTGGAAAAAATAGACCAGATTGTGAGCCGTCCGCAGAGCTCTGTGGCGCAGCGCGTCCTGTGCAAATGGCACAACTGGTTAACACGGGTGCTGAAAGTAAGCGGGCAGAGCTTCCTGGTGCTTTGCAGCCATTTGTGGCACTTCAGAGGCCAATGTAAACCTGGTGTAGTGTGTGTGTGTTCGTTAATGTGTCCATGAGGGAGTGGTGGTGCTTAGGTTTTGTTTTGTTATTGTATTTATATATTATTCTGCATTTTGTATATTTTGTGATTTTCTTCTAAGTATGTACTTTTTGTTATTGTTGTCAAATTTAAAAAAAAAAACAAGTTGTGCTTTTAGTAGTAAACTGTGTATTAATTTTCCCTTTTAAAGTGCAATGCAACTATGCAATGACTTTTCAATCATGCTGCACTACTGGCTCCACTCGCTTCCAGTACTGGACACTTTATTCTTTATTCTGTATCTTATACTCAGTGTTATAGTTTTATAGTGTTATATTTCTTAGTTTCATCCTTAATTTAGGCATCTACAGGCTTGCTCCAAACCACATTTCATTGTCCTTGTACAGTGACAATAAAGGTATCTTATCTCTTATCTTATAAATAAACATTTGATGGCCAAAAAAAAAAAAAAAAAAAAAAAATGTCTTACTGA
>JAOVVB010235632.1:0-23258 GCA_028570985.1 Heterobranchus longifilis | reverse complement strand
CCGAGCAGCATCTCTTTGTTTCTGCTCCTTTTGTAGATCTGCATCAGTCCACATGTTTCCAGAAAAGTCACAAATGAGAGAAAAATGTTTACAGAAAAAAGTTGTAATTTTTCAAGAAAAAAGTCACAATGTTCTGAGAAAAAGAGTCGTAATGTTTCAAGAAAAGTCGTAATGTTTTTCGAGGAAAAAACTTGTAATGTTTCAAGAAAAAAGTCTTAATTTTTCCAGAAAAAATGTTGTAATGTTTAGAGAAAAAAAGACACATAGAAGCCTTCAGGTGTCAAAGAATTAAGGAATCAGTGTTGCTGAAAGCTGTTCCTGTATTCTGATTTTAGTTTATTAATTTAGGACTACATGTGTTTCCGTGATGAGTAGAAGGGACTGAGAACCAGTTTCAGTTGAGAACTGGTTACAATTCATCGGAATCGTATGACTCAGAGTTTTATCAGTGCCGGCATGTTTTTCAGCTGCGCATTGCACAAAAATATTACATCAAACGGTGTGTCATGGCAGAGGGGAAGAAATGGTCCAGTGTATGTCTGTAAAATGATCATTTCAAGTCAGGGTGGAAACACCAGCAATATGTCGAAACCTCTTTCTACACAACGTGGTCTTAAATTCCAGGAACGCAGGGCCGGCTCGAGCATTTCTGGAGCTCTAGGCAGAATCTGTTCAGTCTAGCCTCGTCTGTCCATATAAAATGAGTAAGATTAATTTTTTGTGAAAGACATTATTTGTATTATTACTCAGTTGGAACATATTAATAATGAGTTTACAATAGCTTCTGTAATTTTTGATTAATTGAAAGCTAAACATGATATCTTAGATAAGCGTGTAGTCAGGCTGAGACATACAAACACAGTAATCCGACTTTCTGTTTGTTTTTCTATTATGTTTAAGGCCTCAACAAACATCCAGAATATTCTGTGAAGATATTATCGACTGAAAATGATCATAAACTTCCTCTGCCGCCCTATCATAATAAAGAAAGAAACGATTATTTTCATCTGTCAGCAGTACAAAGCTTCCCAACTTGTAACCCTGCCAGCTGCAGACTGGGAACACTAAGTGGAAAAAACACAGATTATAAACTGGTTCTCCATCTGCCAGATGTAATGACTGAGCTGTTGTACTTTTACGTACACAAGTTGCTGCTGGCGAAGCCTCAGTCTCTGCTGAGTCGCTCCGTTTATTGGGATCCCTCTGGACTGTGGATCGATGCGTCATGTGAGATATTTTAGAAAGTGGTCCAGGATTGTTTAAAGTTTCCAGTAATCGTATTCCGGTGACCCATATATTTATACAATCACTGGCTCTGCTTCGTGTGTAAAGCTTGTTTTTGACACCAAGCTTATCCATTCAAGATAACATCAGTGTCCCTTTAGAGTCTAGAAGAATCTTTTGTATTCACAGTAATCACATTTTGGCTCTGTCTTTTTAAAAGGAGCACAAATACAACATACATTATATTTATAACATATTTACTCCTGTGCTCTCCTCTCCTCGACTTGCCCTTAACTCTCAGATTAGCTCTTTAACCTCTGTTTTATCAATGCATATTAAAACTATTCTTCATAAAGATGATGCATATTAAAACTATTCTTCATAAAGATGATGCATATTAAAACTGTTCTTCATAAAGATGATGCATATTAAAACTGTTCTTCATAAAGATGATTGCTAACACACGTAAGGCCTCTGTACACAGTTCAATAACAGCAATCTTGCAGGTTAATTGCATGTCACACTGTGTGAGATGAGTCTAAAAAAATCTTGGTCACAATCTGCCAGATAGGATTAACTTAACGTTTATTCTGTGCACTAACATTAATATTTCCTGTTTTATCATATTGCTTTGTATGCTTATAATCTTTGAATCTTACCTCCAGCACACTTATAATAATAGCTATTTTTATCAATGTGCACTCTCTCCGTTAAATAAATCAATAAATTAAGGAATCTTTAAGGATTTTCTTTGCTTGTAATATCACGTCCATCAATGCATCTTGCATCATTTCATGCTGTTTGTCACATTGAGAGAATTTGATCCTAAAAAAACAAAACAATGTCAGATCTTGCCAAAGCTCAAAACAGGATGTTGTTGGACTTGGTTTCACTGTAATATCTCGGACCAGTGTTTAGGGTTGATGATGGGTCTGCAACTAGGTGTTTTCATTATCTATATCATCTGCTGCTTATTTGATCAATTAACTGATTAAATTGTCTACAAATGATCAGAAAATAGTGACAAATATTCATCCTAATTTCCCAGAGCTCAAGTTCAGTCCAAAACCCAAACATATTCTGCGTACAATGATGCACTTTAAATGATTAATCAAAATCGTTTCTGTCGATCGATTCTTGTGTTTCATCAGTCATGCACTTTGGAAAAACCTCTTCTCTCCACAGTGTTTTTTAATATTGACAGTGTGTGACTGTACAGCCGTTCCTTTAGAGGAAAACATGTGGTCACCCTGCAGTTTGGGCCCCCGGAGGGGCCCCCCCGAGTCCTGCTTCCTAAACAAACCTCAAGTTTTAATAGCTGTTGGGGCTCTGAGGCCGTAGTTGGTACGGGGATAGACTGCTCTGCGGGGTCACCTCTGGTCATTTCTGAACTGCCCATGTGTGTCGGAGCGTGCGGGACGGAGGTGTCGGGGGTGTAAATGTGCTCTAAGTTGTGAGTCCTGGGATGAATCAGCCATTGGTGTACAGTAATGACTACCTGTTTGGGGTCGTTGCAATACCCATCAACAAACACTGCGATGTGTTTTCTCAGTCAACAGAAAACATTAATTTGTGTTCCTTGAACTGTGCTCTTAATTCACATTCATCTTCAGCCTCTGTAGGTTTCTGAAGTCACATTCCTGCTCTCTAAATATCCGTCATTTTGACTCCTCTCAGTCGAGGATTCATAAATCTTTCATCTTGTTGCTTTCCAGTGACAAGGGCCCCGGCGCTTGCATACTGTCGCTTCGTAAACTATATCCGGTCCTGGTAGCCAGCGGCACTCGATAGCACATCCTTGTTTGTCCGTGTAACACTATGCGGCTGCACCTCTCCCGCAGGCACAGCTGATCAACTAGTTACCAGAAAAACAGTTTCAACATGTTTCATTAGGGCCAGAGCACGAAGCGCAAAGTCGGCCATCTTGAATTGAATGTGCGTTTTTCAACATTTCCGGTTTCAGTTTAATTTTGTTCAGTTTGCTTTCACTGTCACAAAAACATCCATACAAAACAAATCTATTTCTGGATTATGACTTGAATAAAAGAATGTTTCAATTCTTTTCAGATATTTGGAATTTCAAGTGATATTCAAGGACTTTTATCAGCTTTTATTCAATATTAAAAAAGACAAAACTGCCCTGAGATGAAAGCGCTGCTTCTGTTTGCTGGCTGTTTCTGAGCCTGAGATCATAAAAGGATTTGCTCGAAGGCTCTGCTGGTCAGATCTCAGTCAAATAGTAGTTCCCAACAAAGCTTAGCGTATATTGTCCTGCTCGGAGTACCAGATGTGTGGAGTTTTCTACATCTGGACAGATCAAACGAGCGACAGCAGTTTTGAAAAATCCCTTCGGTTGATGTTGACTCCTGTCCAGCAGGACACTTGCTTTGTCCTCATCAAGAAACATCAGTCCAACAACTTTATTTATCTTTATTAATGACTTACAAACATTCATAACTGCAGATCTGATGGCTTATAAGAATGTGAGAAACCCACAGGCATTTATTAATGGTTTACCAACATTCATAACTGCTTTATTTCCAAATAGAATAAAGCCACTTTAAAAACCCTTTTCTGGAATCTGGAAGATGAAAAGTTTGAGAAGCATTGTCCTGGATCTTCTCACACTTAACCTGTGACACCCAGGTTAAGTGAATGAGTCATAAAAACAAACAAGCATGCACAAATATTTTTACTGGCGCCAGGAGATCTAAGGAATCTGCCCAGGAGGGATATACCTTTTAAAACTTGTCACATCTGTATTGTCATGAACTTGTTGAGGCCTGTGTTCTGTAGAAACCGTGGCCCGGATGATAATTATCGTAAACATTTAAAAAATGATTACGCCTGGGGCAATTCTTGTAATCAGATTGGGAGTTTGTTGGGTTTTGTCCAATATATCTGTGTACTAATAAAGCAAACTTTTAGCATAGAATATGTGGCTGTTATGACCCAGAGAATGGCTCTTTCGATCGTCTTATTTTCCTCTTCTTTTCTTCTTCTTCTTGGCAAAGCAGCTATCGGCACATACAGAGTAGTTATGGATGTAACCCCGGTTCTATGAGTCTGTAGAGAGACCAACAGAGCTTGCTATGCGTACAGGGCGGGCAGTCGCTTTTTTCAGGCAGCACGTGGGGTGATGATGGGGATTCATGTACAATAAAATAAAGTGAAATATTTATGATTTCAGTAGCAGTATATAATCTGTAATCTTTGTCAATAATCTGTTTAATCAGCAGAAGAAGAACTGCGATGGAACAAATGACAGGCTGTGTCCGCTGTGCCCGTGTACCTAACACACACTTTTCAATAATGGCGCTCGGTGTGCAGGATGAGCAACGGCTAAATATATGTTGTTTATTTATGGTAGAATCTCATGTGACACTTGTTTATTGAATTCTCACACAGCTGCTCCATTCAGTGCTGTAGGCTTTTCACATCAGTGGTACAGTAGAGTAAGTTACTAACAAGCAGCAGTGAACACAAGCTGGCAAAATAGCAGAAACATTCTCTTTTTTTTAGATTTGAATGCTTGAAATAGATGATTTTTCTTTTTTTTTTTGCTCCCCTGATAAAAATATTGACACATATTTAAACTTTGGTCATCAAAGAGAACATGAAAAAGTTTACAAAAGCACGCACATCCAGATGATAAAACAGAAGAACATGTGAAAGACGGAGAAATAGCGTCCGCATTATGCTTCCATGAACGTATATTTATGAAATAAATACGTTTCATGTATGAGTATGACGCTTAAAACATCACAGCAGGGGTAATTTAATAAATATATGTCCATGGGAGCATAATCTAGTGTGCAGACTCTATTTCTCCGTCTTTCATCAAACAAAGTATGTCATCGTATTTGTGCCTGATTGCACAACCAAGTCAGATTGGAACGACTCGTAAGCTGCTCTGCTGTATTTTTGAGGACTCGTCCTCCAGGCCGTCTTGTGATCTTTCCGTGGTTCGCTGGGTTTGCTGAAGAGGACAAAGTGTTTGTTCCGTTCACACTCTTCTCTCCAAATGCCATTACACTGAGAGAACTGCCCATACATTTCAGAGCGTCCTCTCCTTGCAGGGTTATTTGATCAGATTGGAGCATGAACTTTGACCCGAGGTCAGCTAAAAAGTGTTACAGGTCTGCAGACTGCATACACACCACCCACATTGAGTGTTAAAGTCACAAAGGGTGCATTGTTTATGAATTACTGATGAATTATTGTCTGTGATCAGCCTGGGTAATTCCCTAAACATCTTGCATATTGATGTGCTGACATGCAGCTGTTGCAGTTGAAAATCAGGTTTTTAACCATGTTATCTTGTAGGTATGGTGTTTTTTTATTTCAGCATTTCTGCCTTGAAACTGCAGTGTAACAAAGACCGTCTCTATAAATTACAGATTCAGGCAGCCAGGATTTCATACATCACAAATCTAAGGACCCAATCAAGTCAACTTGTGGGCGGGGCTTTCCGTAGCGTAACTATGGGTGCGTTCTTAAATCCAATCTGACACTAGGGCTGAACGATTTAGAAAAAATATCAAATTGCAATTATTTTGACTGATATTGCAATTGCGATATGATTTGCGATATTGGAGGGAATTATCATTTTTACTCGTCATTATGCTCATTTTCATTTAAAATTATTATGGTGTGATTTTTTTACAAAGATGTTTTCTTAAATCTGTAGAATATGATGTGTAAGCCAGGATATCTCGGCAATATTTAATTTAAAATGGTATTTTCACACTTATTTCGCCTTTAACAGGTATTGCGCCTCCTGCGATTTGAAAATTGCAGGTATTTTTACATACCGGCACTTTAAAACGTGTCTTTAAGCATCAATACAAGCAACTGTAGAATAAGTCTTTCTCTTTTTATTATCACAAGCTGCCATGTCAAAAGTGAAACAAAAGATACAGTGTTTTTATAGATGTGAAGGAATGAGGTGAATGAGATAGCGTGAGATAGAAAAAGTTACCAGTTACTCAGCTTGAAAGGATTATTTAAGAAGAGAGGTCTTAAAGCACTGTAGTGCAGAGCAGTTAAACTAAAAGCAAACAAAGAGATGTTAAGAATAACAAAGTAAACACACTAATGTGTGTTTAATCTCCCAGCTCTCAAACAAATCTTTCAAACAAGCTGATGCAATAGTTTCTGAGACGGCTCATACTGTGTGCAGAGAGTGTACTCGTGCAAATGTATTGAAAATAGAGCGATATAGCTTATTGCATATATTGATATTGGTGTGTATGTCGGCCAAGAAGTAACAAGAATACAAATATACCAAAGTGGGCTTGAGGTAATTTAGAAACAGAGTCTTCACGGACAAGTTTATTTTTTAACTGTAAAATGTACCACACAAGTGGCCACAATTTTAAAAGTAATACATTTAAAAAGTCCAATGTTATGTGTTTATGGTAAAAAAATAAAAAAAAAAGTTATATATTATCTGATTATCTCTCAAATATCAATATCAGCCTAAAAAATTCCAGTATCGGCCGGGCTATAAAACATATTCATATCTAGAAAAAGTGCGTAAACCAGATGGAAACAGACTTGCTCGACAGGCCGCTTTTCATGATTGAAACACACCAGAGATAGTGTAATCCTGCATCTAGGTCTCCTTTGCTCGTGCAGGTAATTAGCCGGGCGCCAGTGAAGTCAGGTCAGGTTGTGAGAGCAGCAGTCAGAGTCCTCAATCCTGATGAGATTAATGGCTAACCTCCCTCTGCCGCCCGCTCCATTTACAGAACATGTCAGGTTTTCCTTGGAAAGAGCACACTGCCGCCTCAGTTCTCACCTGCAAACATCTAAATGCAACACTGTGCCGGTGTAAGTGCCTACGTGCGTGTTTATACAAAGTGTGTGTCAGTCAAGACGGGTATGTCAGTCTTAGAGGCATGAGGTCAGACCGTTTTTTTTACTCCAGCGTTGCCTTTGACCTCAATCCCAGATCTTGGCGAGCCGCTCGTCACTGCGCAGGTTATCTCCTGTCATCAGAAGGTCTCTGCTGGTGTTTATCTGCAGGGCTCCTCATGTCAGCATCTGGAGTTATGAGAGTTATGGCCTGTTAACAGCACCTCCAATAATAATAAGTCAGTGACAGGAAGACGAGGGGAGGGTTTACCTTTGTAGTCCTGAAAGGGTTCAGACAGAGGTGAGGGTTTACCAGATGAATTCCAGGATTTCTGGAACGACACAAAAAGTTACGACTTGTTCTTTGACCTATTATTGAAGATATTCTCTGTCAGCCTTCATCCTATTAATAGCTGCTTTTATATGGCAACTAATATTTGTTTTCATGATCAAATAATCTTTACCTTATTTTTTTCAATTGATGGATTTATTGTTGAGTCTATAAAATGTCAGAAAACAGTGATAGATGGCAATCACTGTTACCCAAAACCCTTTTCTTGACTTTTAATTTAATTTAATTTTAATTGACATGGACATTGTCACAATTACATTGGATAAACCAGATGCATTGCTTGAGTGTTTTAGCATACATGCTAATTCTCAACACTTTTGAAAGAAAAAAGAGAAGAAAACAAGAAATGACGATAAAATGTACAAAAAACAGCAACAACGACATATTCATGATTAAATACATCCATAATAGAGCAAAGGCAACATGAAACAACGATAATCCAGTCATAATTTATTCATGTGAGCACTGTTGTTTTGATGTTAGTCATAGTTTGAGTCCTCTGTTAAAACATTGCCATTAGTCTCCAGTTTTAAATTAGTGAGACTTGAGTTTTGCATCATTTACAGACTGACCAAACAACACAGATATATTCTATGTTTCTTATTAATCCCACGAAATCCAACAATGAATGTATCATACTAAACAGTATTACCTGATATATCTTAGTCATCAGAGCCATAAAAACTATTAAAAACACATAAATGAGCTGCACAGTTGCACTTGGCGACCTGCTCCTTCATTACAACAAACATGTGCTCTGTAGTTTATTTTGAGTTAATCCCACACACACCATCCTGCTGCCGTACAGTATAAATACTAACTAGAGCGCCAAATGTGTGTTAATCCACAGCTGAAAATAGTCCCCAATAAATGCACTCTTTACTCATATTTGAGCGCTCAACTGTTTTAGGAAATTACTCTTAAGTACTACCAGGAGTGGAAATCACAAGTTTCTTTGGAAAACGATACGATATTTGCTGATATCACAAAGTCTGTCGTGTTTGATTTAATTCAGGGGCCTGCGATCGATACGAGACGATATCATATGTCCATTTAACACCATCAGTTACATTTATATCTACGAAAAAAAGCAACCGAGCAGAGGTCGAGTGTGTGTATCACACGACCGTCACATTTTAAGATTTGAATGCCGATCTCCGTGTTTTTTTATGAACCATACCAAGTCATTTTCTTGCCTGAACCTGAGTATATTTGTCGTCTAAACCGACTGAATTAGTCAGTTATTAGTCATTAGTTTCACAATGTTAATCGCAGCCGAGACATGTAGGAGGTCGGGATTTTTAATGCGATTTTATTGCAATCCCAGTGGGTTTTTTACTAACCATATCAAGTTGTTTTTGTTGCCGAAACCTAACAAAGTGTTGTTGTTGTTGTTGTTGTTGTTATCTAAACCTACCGAATGCTTCTCGTTCCAAAGTTAACGGGACATGTTCTTAAAATGGGACACATGTTCATATATTTACAAACTGCCGTGCAATCATACTTTCCGTGTGATAAGCGAACGGTTTGTGAGAAAGCGTTGAAAAGTGAACGAGAACACATCGCTGTTATACTTCACATCATTTTGAATGCAGATCCAAGTTTTCCAGACATGAGAAACTGCATTGAAACCCCAGCTTCTAACCCTTAACACACATCCCTGCGGGCTGTAAGTGTTATGAGTGAATCCGTTTTTTCTCTTGCCCTACTTCTCTCTGTGTATTTAGCCGTGATTCCTACAGATACCACAGTCTGTCCGCGCTGTCTGGATGTTCCTCAAATCCTGGTCAGACTTGCTGTATCTGTTTGAGCGTAACATCAGGACAGTGCAAACTTTTCATTCCTGCACTGAGCCACGGTGTGCACCCTGGTGCAAAAGTTGGCCGACATGTCGTGTTCATGTCCTGGTTGTCATAATAGGGGCGCTGACAGGGACTTCTTAATACCAGTGGCTCCTCTACCATCAACACTGCTTATGTAACTCCACTTATGTGGCATCCGGCCCAAATATTTCCAACCCCGGCTATTGCAGACCCCCAACTCCACACACACACCTCCTCACAGCGGCAGCAGCAGCTAAGAATAAAACATCCAGCTGGAAGAGACGACAGTATAGAAGCAGAGGCTGATTCTCACACCTCTTAATCTAGACTGATTTTATGGGTGTACTCGCTTGTCTTTTCAAAACGGAGTTTGTTTTTGTGGCTCTCCCCACTCCCCCACCCCTGCATCGCTTTCTCCAGTATTGTGCAATGTTATTTTGGCCTCATTTTTCAAAGAGGGGAGGGGGGGGGAGAGAGGAGAGGATGCAGTCAAATATCCCATGGAAAAAAGTTAGATCGAAGCCTTGCACAGCTGTCAACAGATGAGTCCTTCTTTGGGAAATGCCACAGGGCTTCTGACTAAAGATAGATATCATTAAGTCTAATTGAAAAACACTGTGAAAGAAATAATCGTGTCTATTAGACCGATGATGTTAAAACGATCTCATTCGAACTGAAGCTGGACTGTGCGGCTGGTTTTCATTTCTGCCATTAGTCACAGTTTAACTGCGTGTGTTTACTGGGAGGAGGCCTCGTTACAGTATGTTACCATGAAATTAGCCGGCACCAATAACAATACAATCACGTAACAGCGCTGCAGTGTTAACACAGCTCATACCTGTGCTTTGTTGTTTCCATCTGTGCTTAATTTTCCACTACATTTTCCACTTCTTTGACATTTTAAATGAAAAATTCCTCCGTTTGGTTGACGGGTTTTTTGATGAGTCGGATGAAATGATCTCCAGTTTGTGCAACAGCTTTACATTTTAAGAACAGTGTTGTTCAGAGTTGCCACAGCAGGACTTTTGTTTTTTTTTCCAAGAGCTCCTCTGAAGTTTCCAAACCTCGTCTGCATTTTAGCGTTTTGCAATCATGCCGTCCAGCATGCTCTAGTTGGTGAGTCCTGCGGTTTTTGGAAGCGTCAGTGTTTCGGCTGCGTGCCGCACAGCGAACGCACGTTACACTGACTGTGTGCTGCAAACAGCCGCTGCACAGGCGACTGTCCACGGGAGACAAAGCTCGCTACACAGGGTTCTGGTGTTATCGCACTTAGATACATAAATATCCAGATGCACATCAACCCATAAACCCACTGACTCACTCACCCTGGCTCACGCACAAACAGGACACACACACTCTTACATTCACCCCATAATGTGTGTGTTTCCCTCTTTGTTGATTAGTCGGCTGTTTTGATTTCTGTAGTCGATTAGTCATTTTTTCATGCTTTTTTTTCATGCTGAATGACTTAATCCCAAGAAGTTTATGAGCACATCAAAGTGGTGATTTTGATTCTTTGTGGAGAAACTCAGATTTACAGATCTGTCCATTAAATCAACTATTCCATTAGTTGAGTTGGTCGACTAAGAATTTCTCTAATCGAGGATCGCTCTAGTTTTTCAGCGATCTATAACGCGAATAAACCTCAATGTCCAGTCTGTAATTTTCCATCTTTAAGGTCTTTAAAACTAAACTGAGTGTATGAAGCACAGATTAGCTTAAAGCTGAACCGACTCATTCAGAAGATGCATGAACATTTGTACGATCTAATGAGCTCTGATGCTATTTCAAACATGTTATAATCATTATGTTAAGAGGTGTTCCTGTATTTCTGACAGAGGTCTTGCGTATATGGAATCAAAACTGATCACTATCCACCTAAAAGCAAAGCACTTAGTCCAAAGTCGCCACTGTGTCTTGCATTCGAGCCCAGGGCCTCATGTTTGAATTGCTGGTGTAACATGACAGGTGACTGACGCAGGTAAAAGGGCTCTTGCGTTGTGACTTGAGACGGGGCAGCTCTTAGCGTTAGCAGCAGCTCTGCACTCGCTGGGAACGAGCAGAGAGGAAGGAGAGAGACAGAGTAGCGGTCAGGTTGATTGTAAGCATAAACATATGCGGAGCTTTTTTCCCAGAAATCCGCCTCAATGCAGGATTCATGGTCCTGAAGTCTCCCAGGAGTTTTCCACTAACCACCCACCACAGGCAGAGTTACTCCAACAGGAGCTAAATTGGGCCATTCATCCACAGAGGAAACACAAAAATGTCTTTGTTCGTCCAGCGTGATTGCAGTGTTTGGTTCAGTTTTACATGGATTTCGGAAACCTCCCCCTTAAAATTGTAAAGTCAGAGCTCCCCTTAATGGAAAATAAATGTGATTATGTAACTGGAGGGTCGACCAGATGGATGAAACTGTGGTTTCCAGTCCCGCAGCGAGCTCGTTAGTTAAAGTAACAGTGATTTATCAAATCGGTCCCGTGTATTTGCATGTTGTGTTTATTGCTACCGACTTACGTAACTGTGCAAGACCCTGACAAGACCAGAGCTCTGCAACTCAGCTGTCAACACAACTGCAATTTTTATGGTTGACAAAACAATCTCACCTCAAGGTCCATTTAGTGGAGCTTTCAATCACAACACACGTCCTTCATCAGCAGTTTGTGGATTGTCCACTTTTCATTGAAACGTCTTTAAACAGCCTCACCTCAAGGTCACTTTCTTTATTTATTAGCTGTTCTGGAGTGTTTACATGCACACTTTTATCCCGCTGATGATCAAGTTTTTGGAGTGTACCGCTTGTGCAGGTAAACATCATACTTGGACCAATCTCTGAACCCATCAGCTGTTGGGGCCTCTGGGGGCAACGGCCAATATTTCGGGCTGTCCGGTGCAGCCAAGACTTCCTCTTCTGTGCGCCAGTAATTGTTTACAGTCCGATAAGCAATTTGAGATGCGAGAATGGAGTTGGAGTTGAGAGACGACATCTCTATAAACAGTACCAGTACCAGTACCTGCATATGAATGCAGATACACAATAACAAAAAGATAAATCGTCGTCAGACGATAGCCGATGAGTTCTGAGATTAGATTTCAACCGTTGCATGTTCAACTCTTTGCAGTGGTGTACCATCAAGACAGGCAATAATATATGAAGAGGCTTTGGATTTGGATTTAATGCTTTGGCGAGAACCAAAAATCATCACGTGAGATTTGGTTTTATTGAGTAATAATCTGTTAGCTGCATGTAACATCTTAAACAGGTTTCTGATCGTTATCTTCTGTGCAGGTGCATCCTCAACTCCAGATGTAACTAGATAAGTAAAATAACAACAAAAAAAAGATAAGCAATCTAATCACGATCTACAAGCTGTAATAAAAGATGCTCCCTTCTTTTATTACTGGTGATAAAAGCCAGCAGAGCAGGACATGCAGCAGTTCCAGACCTCAGGATCGCATTTTTCTGTGATTGTCATGAAAAAAATGTAACTTCTCCTAGCAACCAATAACAGCTTGTCTGTTGACTGAAAATGACAGCGGGATGCATACGTCAGTCGTTACTGATTGTTGAGAACAAAACAAAACAAAATATCTCCCCTCCCGTGCAGAAATTGGCTAACATAACATGGATACGATGTCAGGCTGAATGAATGACGTGAAACCAAATGACAGTTCTGATTACCAGGCTCGTGAATTTCCCCCTCAGGGATCAACAAAGTCGTGTGTTATCTTATCCAGCCACAAGCCAAACAATCAGCTGCTGAGGTTACTCGCTCGGTACAGAAATGACACAGATGTCCAAGAATCAAAGACTATATCCTGAATATACTCAAAACCAGGAAACTGCACGTAAACATCAAACTCATAAGGGTGTGTTTTTTTTCTCTGCAGACCCGTAAGCTGACCAAGGCCGAGCGACAGCGTTTCAGTGAGGAGGTGGAGATGCTGAAGGGCCTGCAGCACCCGAACATCGTCCGTTTCCACGACTCCTGGAAGTCGACGGTAAAAGGCCACAAGTGCATCATCCTGGTGACTGAACTCATGACCTCGGGCACGCTCAAAACGTGAGTCTCTCCATCCAACTCCGCTTTAAACTGCAGTCCTTTTTTATTCAACAACATTATCGCATATTTTCCTCATATCGTGCAGCCTTAGTTTCTATGCTCTCTTTCTTTTTGTAAGACGGTCTTCCATTTCTCAAATGGCGGATATCCTTTTTCCAAATAAAGCTCTTCATGTCTTCCACAGCAAAGAGGATATTTCTGTCATGTTTGACAGCTTTGTCTGTTTCTTGAGACAAAAGGTGAAGGATAAAGAATAGCTCCACTTTGAATACGATGTTCTGGGAGAGAAGTCAGGAAACTAGCTCACTTTAAAACTTCCTCTCGGCTGTCAAAATAAGAGATGAATTATTTCTGGCACTTTGTCTTCCTGCGTGTTGAGAACGGGGTGTTTCATCCTCTTTTGTTTCAGGTACTTAAAGAGGTTCAAGGAGATGAAGCTGAAGCTGCTGCAGCGATGGAGTCGTCAGATCCTCAAAGGGCTCCACTTCCTGCACACGCGCACTCCTCCCATCATCCACCGGGACCTCAAGTGCGACAACATCTTCATCACCGGCCCCATCGGCTCCGTCAAGATCGGAGATCTGGGGCTGGCCACTCTCAAAAGTGCCTCTTTTGCTAAAAGTGTCATTGGTAAGTGTACATTTGGCATCGGTGTAATTTACACTGGGGACGTGTCCCCACCACTTCTTTGAAATGGCCACTCTCTGCTCTGCAGTAGTCGAGGCTACGCCCTTTTGATGCCGTTATGCAATTTATTTCTGGGCGTAATTATCTACTCTGACCTCATACCCACCCCCCCCATTACGTCGTCTAAAATATATATATCAGACAGACCTCATTTCAGACGTCTAAACAAAAACACACTGACTTCAAGACGAGAGAACAGGAAGTGCTAAAGTGCTCGCTCATTTCCACGTTTTGGAACTAACAAACTTTCCGATGGGTGGAACAGCCACATTTCTCCACAGGGTCCATAAATATTTAACTGAATTGAAACTGGGATAACTGCTGACCTCGAGCTCTTCCCTGTGAACCCCGACAGGAACACCGGAGTTCATGGCCCCGGAGATGTACGAGGAGAAGTACGACGAAGCGGTGGACGTCTACGCCTTTGGAATGTGCATCCTGGAGATGGCCACCTCTGAGTACCCGTACTCCGAGTGCCAAAACGCCGCCCAGATCTACCGCAAAGTCACCAGTGTGAGTAAAGGGAAGGAGGGAGGACCACCTTCAGGTTTTTAACTCGTATTTAATGTAATTGTCCACATGTGTTTCTTCCGTGTGCACACTGGAATTAAACTGAGAGGATGTCTTGTGTGTAACGTCTGGATATCCTGAATCCTCGGAAACCAGTGAGGCCCACATGGAATGAATGCCGTCTATTAAAGGCTCAGTTTTGTCCATTACAAGCTCGGGTTGTAGAACTGCACCATAATCTGACCGCTTTTCTGTTCTAAGCCCGCAATCATGACGCAGGGTCGCACATGTTTGACTCAGTGATTGCCCGTTCAGATCCTGGTTTACTGGAATACTCCCTCCTCCATGAAACAGAATGGAAAACTAAGTGACCTGTCGACACTGACGTTTGCAAATCTTCTGTCTGAACTGCTTATTAAGCTTTGCAGAAATGCATTAGAAAATGAAATCTTTTTCTGGCATTGGAAGATATCTGTCTAAGGATGAAGAACGTCAGCCCAGTGTTCTGCACTTACAGGACGTGAACTGATTGAATTCAGATCATATCAGGAAGTTTTACACAGAAAGAAAAATGTGCAACTTCTTAGAAAAAAACTCCAGAAGCAGCATAGTGAGTTTTAAGACCGTAGCATTTACAACAGTGGCCTTAAAAGCTGCAGCATTATAACTGTTCCTGGGTGCCAAGCACATCGATGACGCCACAGTGGGCAAAAAGCAGGCGACGGTAGAATTATATGTTTTGGAAATTCTGTCTCACTCTTTCACTCGCACAAAGACGGCTGTTTCTTTCGTACGTGTCGCATGTGCAAAGCAAACAGTGTCTGACGGAGGCTGGAAAGTGAGAGTGGGTTTGGCTCCTCCAAAACAAGACAACATAATAATGTTCCATGTGCAGTCGGAGAAGATTTAATAAAAATCACATTAGCTGTGCCTTTCATGATTTGTTTATGTTTTACGTTTATGTGCAGTACTGACGACATCCGTCAATTTATTGGTATAAAACATTAAACACCAACCAATAAATGTTTCACTTATACGCTGACTTGTAGTTGAAGTCACTTGCTATTAAAGGGGGCCAGTGTGAGAAATATAGCTTGATATATTAAATGTTAAACATATACAAACGTTGAAAAGTTCTTGGAAATATTGTTTTCCACGTGGGTGGTCACAAGATCAGACTTTCCTTGGCCTTGTTCATAATATGTTTTAATTTTACATCAAGTAAATAGATTGATAAGGAAATAAATGCATTCTCATATACACTACATGGCCAAAAGTTTGTGGACACCCAAACATTGTTGAGCATCTCAAACCTCTTCTGCTGAGAAGGCAAGATTTTAGAATCTGGCTTTAGAAATGTGCTGCTCTTCAGCGAGGGCTGCAACGACTTATTGTTCCTCAATAATTGATTCATTGTTTTGTGTTTTTTAAATATCAGAAGATGCGCATCACATTCCCCAAGAGCCCAAATTTGCATATTCTATCTCTCGTTTTATCTGACCAACTGTCCAAAAAAACCCCAAAGATTTTCAGTTTCTTATCACAAAAACTTCAGCAAATACATTTTAGAAGCTGGAATTAGTGTACTTTTGGCATTTTCTGCTTTAGAAATGACTTTGTGTGAACCTCACTGTGCACAGGGACATTATCATGTTAAAACAGGAAATGACCTACCTCTAACTGTTGAGTAAAATATAATTTGATGCTGTAGCATTAAGATTTAATCCCCCTATAGACCACAAGTATATGTGCAGCTGCAGCCCTGTCTCCTAAAACTTACGTTCCCATACAACAAAACTGCGTTTGCAATTACATTCAGAGGGAAACGCATTTTCTCCCAGATTACATTTGTCTTTGACGTACCAGAAATACGTTTATAATTAAAGTCTGTGTCAGTCTGCTTTATTTAAACCCAAATCATGATCTTTTTCTAGACTCACAGATTAGATTTGGATTGAGGGGAAACTGATTTATTCTGAAGGTGTCTGTGAGGAAACAAAGAAACCCCTGTGCTCCGTTTCACACCTTCTAAATCACATTTCACATATCAGAAAAAAAGCATTTGGGTAAAATTCTTACGTCAGGAATGCGTTCTCTAAAGACAATAACAGAAGTCAAACACACTATTTTCTCACAGCTCATTTTTTGTCCCGTGTCTCACTTAAACAGGAAGCAGAAATATCTTTGAGAAAATGATTTGTGGTCAAAACAATTACATACGTAGCAATTACTGCGTGACATGTCAGTGTGTAAATGTGATAACGAAGTGTAGCACTGTAGCATTTTTTCTGGTAAATCAAATTATTTGGGTGTTTTGACCAAACATCAGCTGGTTGCTTGGGTATCTGTAGGCCAAACATCTTTTTGACCTCGACTTTCTGCTTTCTTATCTGTGTTTTTACAGGGAGCTCTGCTGTAATCTGTGTGCATTCTCATGATAGCATTTAGGAAAAAAACTCCCTTATTTCATATTATGTGAGAAGTCCTGCTGGAATATTTTCTCTGCATTTGCGTTGCAGCGATATACCGGTTTCAGGGTGCTGTGGTGTGACGTTATGATACTGTGTGCATTTGCTTATCTAAAAAGTACATTTATTTTCAAAAAGAAGACTTTTTACACAAAGAAAATAAAAATTCTCAGTGTTGTAACAGTAATGAAAGTCTTTATATTTGATGTTTAAGAAGCTGTGGGAACCTTTTAGTAATAATAATAATATTTGTGTAAGTGAAAGCAGGATATTTTCTGAAACGGTTGTCGTACCGTTAAAAAATCTCATTCTGTTGCAGCCCTACTCTGCACACAAGCTCCGACAGTCAGGAGTTTAAAAATCCCTTGAAGGAGAAAGAAGAGCATGTTGGGTTTTTTCCATTTTCATGAGCTTTTGGTTTTGTTCCCCTCTGGTGTTGACATGATCGCAGAGCCGAATGTCATGCAGGCTGCTGGCAGATGTCACAAAGCGGAGGATTACGTTAGCAGTGCAGATGGGAGTGGCTCCTGTTGACAGGAGAGCTGTGGGTTAAACGGACAAAGAGGAGATGATTGCTGCTGAATGCATCACATATTGTTTTTTAAAGCACCCTCCTCTGCTACTTGTTGATTCAGTACGAAGCCACGACAGATGAAGTAAAACCTCTTTGGTTGTTTTTCACAGGGAATGAAACCCGACAGTTTCTACAAAGTCAAAGTCCCGGAGCTCAAGGAGATCATTGAGGGCTGCATTCGTATGGACAACGATGAAAGGTACCAGTGAAAACATGCACCGGGATCAACAATAATAACATCACAAAGTGCATGAATAATGTACATTCGTGCATTATTCTAGGAGTTATTTACGCTCATAACTTTTTGATTTTTTTGTGCACAAAAATCTAAAAAGACCAGATTCCAATTTTAAACTCCCTAACAGAATATTCTTGACTAGCATTTACAGAGAGTCAGAAAATAATTAAAATGTCACGTTAGGGGAAAAATGACCAAACTGTGCACGTAACAAAAGGGCTCTTTAAAGGACCTGGACTGTATTATCCTCTTAAAACCCACCGACGACCAGCTTCTTTTTTATATCTACTTTTTTTTTTACTGTATATAGTTACCCATGCCTCTTTTTTATACATATTCATATGATCTCTATAGTATTGTGTCTATCCAGTGACACCACAAACTAAAAACTCCCATAAGCTATAAGAAGGTATGTGGTGATTTGCATAGTTCTGGTATAAATCACGTCCTTGTTGTTGTTATTCAAATATGACTTTATAGATGAGGATCAAAGACACTTTTTTCAGCCATATTTGAACTGATGTAGATTAGGTTGTGTTTTAGCCACATGCTAAACATACATACATGCATACATGCATATTGGCCTCACAGGTCTTCTGTTGTAAGCTTTTCCATTTGGGTAAATATGCGCAAATTCTCCCCCCAAAAAGTGGTGTTACAAGGCAAAAATCCTGTTTTCTATCCTTTTTAGTTGTGCATAGTACAACCTCATCTACAGATTCTGCTGCAGCTTCTAAAACATATAACCTTAAATATGATATATAGAGGCATCAAAAACAATAGTATATTTTATTTGCAAAACCATGAGGCTACCATCATTGTTAGACGTGTCTTTACTGTATGTTCAACCAAAAACAAACCTGTGACAAACCATGCTTTTGATTATTGATGTGATTTTGCACAACAACCTGTTTTTGGTGTACTGTACATGTAAATAAGAGAAAACTAATCAATATAACCTGATAGAAAGCATGTTTTGCAACCCTTTTTTTATCAGTAGAACATGTAAAGTTTTTTGTTTTTCAAAAGGATATTTGTCATAATTTTACAGGCCTAAACAATTACCCTGCTGCACTGTTTATGAGCCATCAGAACCTGCTGCAGGATGCAAATATATTTCTCAAAGCTGAAGTTATTTGTGTAATTAGTTATGGATGAATACAAATGATGAGAAACAACATTAATACAAGGTCTGAGTTTTACCTCTAAACAAGCACATTTTCAGAAACTACAAGATGTTACCTTTTAAATGAAGCCCCATATGTGCATTTTTCCTTACAGTTCTTTTGTTATAAGCTCAAAAAGTTGGTTTTTGTCTAACCTTACCCCTAACCCGAGTGGGTGTTAAGACAGACATGTTTACAAGCATAAAAAAACATATATGTGCATAAATGTTGTGGAAATATAACGAGTAAAATAGAAGCAAGTTCAGCACAATTTAAACCCAGGCATGCTAAGAGTTTAAAAACTGTAAACAAGTCCTTTAAGCTGATTTTCTAACTTTACTGCAGGTACACCATTCAGGACCTCCTGGATCACCCGTTCTTCCAGGAGAACAACGGCGTGCACGTGGAGCTGGCCGAGGAGGACGACATGGTGAAGTCGGGCCTGAAGCTGTGGCTGCGCATGGACGACACCAAGAAGCTGCACGGGAAGTACAAGGACAACAACGCCATCGAGTTCCTCTTTGAGCTCTACAAAGACGTCCCCGAGGAGGTGGCTCAGGAGATGGTAGGCCGACACGTGAAGACAGTACGATGTGAGGTCAGCCTTTGCTGATTTACTGACCCGGTTTGTCACAGCCATTAGTGAGGAAATTGAGTAATTGATCCCAGATCAACAAATAGAGGCGACTTCAGCCAACCCCACATGTTCTCTGCGTCCTGATCTAGATTTATGATGATCGCTTTTTGTTTTCTGAGGGAAGGACGACCAGTGTGATCAAAAACCTCCTCGCGAAACAATGATGCTTTGATGAAAAGGCAATGTTGTTAGAGGAATTGGAAGCATAATGGTTTCACTTAAGAAAAAAAAATGTTTGCCTTGTTTTCTGAAATAACGGGGGGGGGAGAAAAAAAAAATCAGGTCTGTTTTTCTGAATTAAGCCTCAAAATCCCAAAAGTAGCTCTCATTTAGCACTTGAGAGCTCGATTTCATGGAAGCACACCTGTTTAGTTTTCTCGCTAACAATGTTTAGACCACAGACTGAAAAGAACGGACAGAGTGAGAGTGATGTTTGTGGACTCCCGTTTTGAAGCCTCGAGTTTGGAATTTGGCCGTCGCCATGTTGACTTTTTGGAGCCAGAAGTTGACCATATTTGGACAAAAAGGCAGCGCTGGGGACGATGACGCGGTCACGCCAGTGACGTTTTGTCCAGTCTCGTCTCGGGCGATGTCGCCATTCGCTGTAGTGACATGGAGCCGGGTACAAGTTGGCAAACCTTCCCTTAACTTAGCAGCTAATGCTAGCGCTAGTCCGGTTAGCAAGGTGCTATCGAACGCTGATTTTTCGGTGACCAAAATGTTCCAATGAAGTGAAAACACACAAAGCGTCAGCGCTCTGAGACATAAACACTGACAACACAAGAACAAGTTCACGTTTTAATGAACACAGGGCCTGTTAGCATTGCTAAATAATAATAATAAATAGTAATAAATCAAGTGAGAAGTAGGCTCATTTTCTCATTGATTTCTATACAACCGGACGTTTTTTTTGGAGCCAGTGGAACAGCAACAATATTCTAAATTGAATTACAGTTTTGAGACAGTTTTGATTTAATAATTCCGTTGGTAATTGCAGATTTGGTAACTTTTGAAAACAAATTAATTCTAAATGTACTTACAGATATTAGATTGGGAGACCCTGCTATCACAGGCTAAACTGACAGTATTAGTGAAAGAGAAATTTCTGTCTTTTGACACTTGACCCTAAATCGGTGAAAGCAGCCTCTCTAATGCAGCCCGGCATCATTATGCTTCATTTTTACGGCTCTGTTATGACAGCAGAAACTTTGAAATGTGCACATAAAGAGAGAGCGCCTTGCGGAGTGTGTCAAGGGCACGGCTCAACATTTAATCATCAGTGGTTGGAAATGTGAGAGCGTGTCTCAGGAAGCAGCCGAGGTCACGTCTTTAATAATATAATGGCTGTCTTGCTTGTTACGAAATAGGCCCTTATGTCCTCCAGCACCCCCGCCGCCGCCGTAGAGGTCACTTTTAATGAAAATGCAAGCCACAATTCCTTATTTGTTTACCTCTTTGTGGTAGTTTTCATCAAGATCAAATTTGGTATCGACGGGGGACATCTAGTCCGGCCGATCTGCTGTAATCTGACTATGTGTTGAGAGGCAGGTTTGGACTGAGTGTCCCACTCTGCAGGACCGAGTGTCACACGAGGCTGTGCAAGACACAAGAATGCAGTCTGTGTGTGTCTGTGTGTGTGTGTGTGTGTTGCTTTTTACAAAACAACTGTTGTTAGCACAAAAGATTTTGTCACATCAAAGGACTGACTGTTGATGCCACAGCTTGCATAATCTGGGGCCGTATTACAGAAACTTCTTAATTCATAATTCAATAATACATATTAGGGCTTTTTTTTTAATCGAAATCGCAATATGGCTTGGGTGAAATATGTGTCAAAATATCATTTTAAATTAAATATAATGGTGCTGCAGAGATGTACCGGCCGACACATCGTATTCTACAGATTTAAGAAAACAACTTTGTTAGTCCAGATCCTCACAAAAAATCTGATTTTCATCAGATCAATTTTAATTATTTTTCAATCAAAATGTACGGAAGCCCTGAGAGGTAAGCAAGACTTTTTTTTCCTGCCAGGTATTTTTTTCTAATCTATTTATTATAAAGTTTCTAAAGTTTTCTTTTTTAAACTGAGCCTGAAAAACAAAATCACCCTTTTCACAGTTTAAAAAAAACATAGAAAAATTATTCTGGCAAAAAAAAACAGATCTAGCTTGCCCCTCACGGCTTCTGTAAAAATTAGAATAATGATGCAAAAATTATAATTCCTTCAAAAAAAAAATCACAAATCATATCGCAGTTGCAATATCGGTCAAAATAATCGCAATCAGATTTTTTTTCAAAATCGTTCAGCCCTAATACAAAGTAACTAAAGTTACCAAATAGATGTAGTGGAGTAAAAAGTACAATATTTGCCTCTGGAATGTAGTAAAGTAAAAGTATAAAGTAGCATAAAATAGAAACACTCGAGTAAAGTACAAGTACAATTTTGAGGTACTTTACTCGAGTGTTTCCATTTTAGTACAGTACTTGAGTAAATATACTTAGTTACTTTCCATGAGTTGTTTTTGCTCCATTGTTTTTGTATGTTTCAATGAGAAAACGGTTAAAAAGTTGAGATGAGAAAAGTAGCGTCGGTTGCTAGGTAACAGACATAAAAGTTGATAACCGATGTTGGATTGAGTATTTAGGATTTCCTAACCTGAGATTAGAAGGAAGATAAGAGCGGATTCCTGAAGTTATGCCAAACTTATGTAAAGCACTTTGAATTGTGCTGAAATGTGCTGTATAAATAAACTTGCCTTTCCTAAAGTTAGTTAGGATTTGCTTCTGTAATACCAAATTGAGAAAAACCATATCTTAGACCCTTCCTATCTTAACTTCAGATAAGAAGTTTCTGTAATCAGCCCCGGGTCATTCAGTGCAACACTAAGTGTGTAAATTGTCTACACACATTGCATCCAGCAGCAGCACACTGTGGACCGTGACTTTATGTGTTCATGTTGTGCCCTGACCGTTTTCTGTGTCTTGTTATGCAGGTCGTACTTGGCTTCGTGTGCGAGGCGGACTTCAAGCTCGTGGCCAAGGCCATCCGGGACAGGGTGTCGGTCATCAAGCGGCAGAGAGAGAAGCTGAGGCGGCAGTCGGAGGAGCGCAAGAAGAAGCAGGAGCAAGAAGCCATAGAAGAAGAAGCGGAGACGCACCCTCCTGCACCCAAAGTCAGCGACGTTGTTGCAAGAGAGTCCCCGACTCCTCCGGCCCCCGTCCTGTCCCCCGTCACCAGCTCCGTGGACTCCGGAGTCAGCTCCAACTACCCCGCTGAGCCGGAGGAGCCCGAGGCAGACCAGCACTTCCACATCCGCCACAACAGCCTGTCCTCTGCTAACTGTGAGCCGCCTCATATAACATCACATACCATGAGAAGTGTGTAGTCTCTCCCTCTGTGCTGGACTTCATGTTTTCAGTTTTTAGGCTCATAAAACACTTTTGAAACCAACTGGATAATAGAGAGCCGAAGGGATGACGTCTTTTTGTAGGCTAACCTGGAAGCTAGCACCACCATGGGGTCCCTCGTCTAAAAGTCTATGGGATTTTTTAATTGTATTTTGGATCATTGCAGAAAATAAGTTTGTGATCCTTCCAGGTTTTGTCTTTAAGATAATCTCTCCATATGAACACCACTTTTATGATTTTAGAAGATA
>JAOVVB010235605.1:0-23261 GCA_028570985.1 Heterobranchus longifilis | reverse complement strand
TACTACTACTACTACTACTACTACTACTACTACTACTACTACTACTACTACTACTACTACTACTACTACTGCTACTAACTCTGTATGGATGTGATAAGATCGCTATCATTGTTGCATGGCCTGGCTCAGATTAAACTCTTTCTAAAACATGAACAAATACACACAGAAAATGAATGCCATATAACTTTGTTTTATTATCTAGTTTGACAGTCAGTCATAACTGAAAAAGAACATTAATAAACTAGTTTCCGGGGACAAATTATGTGGTATCGGATCGGTGTGTAGACTTGCGTACTCACTGATACCAGCATTTTAGGCAGTATCAGACTCTACTTAAAAAGCATTAAAATGTCTTGAATGCATTTTTCCAAGGTATTACTTTTTATAACTTGTACTCAGTATGTATATTTGTCCAAATGTTGCATTGGGTTAGTCACTCAGTTCATTCTCTTGTGCTTTGTTCCCCACCCCGCCTGTCTAAATGATGTCACACTGATAAGTTATCAGTTATCGTGATAAGTTATCATCATAACTCAGACTGTGGAATTGTGCTATCTTCTGATCAATATGTAGTAAATGTAAGTGAAAGTGTGTCACTGATGGAACCGGTTAGAACTCGAAGTGGCGATGAGGTCTTAAAATGTTTGGAACGGGTCTTTTAAAAATGTCTGAAAAGGTTTAAATTTAACTCAGGCTGACCGATTATTTGGACTGATATTGCAATTGCGATATGATTTGCGATATGAGAAGGAATTATAATTTTTGCATAATTATTCTCATTTTTACAGAAGCCATGAGAAGCCTTTTTTTATTATGTTTTTTTTTAATTTTTTTTTTTTAGAAATCTTTTAGAAAATTTCACCTGTTTTCACAGTAAAAATTTGACTTTTAATTGAAAAAAAAATAAAAATGATCATGGTTTTTTTGTACCAAACAAATATTTTTTTCTTCAGTCTGTAGAACACTGTGTCTAGGCCGGGACATCTCTGCACCACAATATTTAATTTAAAATGATATTTTGACACATGTTTTGCCTTTTAACAAATATTGCGATTTGAAAATTGCAGTAGGCCATATATTGGATAAAATTCAGATTAATTATTCAGCCCTAAATTAAACCTCAGGATTCCCAGCGTAGCAAGAGCACGTAGTGATTTGAAAGACGTATCTAACGAGGCGGAACAGTCCGTTTACATTTTGCACTCTGACTCAAATGATCAACTTTGGTGGCGATGTGAATCTTAAAGCTGAACCGCAATGAAGAATTGAGGGATTTCCTGTCTTCACCACCAACATGTTAGGTTGACAAAGGAGCCCTATCTCTGTCGTCTTCTCTCTGTCGAGATTAGAAACCCATCTGTGAGTTTTAACCGCAGACACAAAGAGCGACTCGGTGCGACATTTCCACAAAGGAAGCTCAACGTGTGACTCATTTCACGTGTATAAGAGCACAAGATGAAGCTGAGTAAAGTATTTTTTTTTCTTTCTGTTTTCAGTGTGAAGCCAGAATGCCTGCTGTCCCACTGCATCATAGCGCCCATGCTGGCTCTGGACCCCGCTCTGCCGGCCAACATCACGCTCAAAGAGCTGCCGTCACTTTCCTCCTCCTTCTCCGCTGCCAAAGAGCTGCTGCTGATGAACAAACCCTTCCACCCGTCCACCTCCGTCTCTGTGCTCGTCTTCCATTCGCAGGCTGACGGTAAAAAAACCCACAAAAAAACCCACAAAAGAATTCAGAAACGCTTGTTTTAAAAAAATGAGATTTCCAGCAACAAATGTGCCATGCTCCCTAAAAAGAATCCAAGCAGCACGTGAGAGGCAGATTATCACTGAGATATGAAAGATTATTTACAATGTTATTTGAAGTGTGATTAATGAGTAACCAGAACATGAGGATGCTGCAGCGGAGGGGTGAGAAATCTGTTTTATCAGCAAGCAGCATGAAAGATCAATACAGTGAAAGTCTGAGCTAGGGTTGATTAAATTCTGTCATAAACGTCTGTAAATATTCTGATGCCTGACCATTTATGTTTTTTTTAAACACACGATGCTTAATATTGAACCCCGTTAGCAATATTTAATCATTTAAAAACCCATTAAGACCGGGTGCCACGTTTGCATTTAGAGCCGGATGCATCATGAGCACGTTTTTATTGATTTTCTTTTTCTTCAAATGGGAAATAACATGAGGCAGCACTGTACAATAAAAGCAGTTGTGAAATAGTTTTTATTTCGTGTTTCTATCTGCTTCAGGGGCTGAGAAATAAAGGTTTTAGTGAATGACAATTCTGTCAAGGTTTTTAGAAAACACTCAGGTTTTAGGATGTTATTTTCAAACAATGCTTAGGTTTTTTTAGGTAAAAGTAATTTCTCTCAGTCATCACTTATAACATCAACCTGCCAGGGACTGCAGATGAAAAGCCTGCTTGGCTAAATCAGACACATTTACATGCTGGACTCTGGTGCTCATGTTGATTAATTTGCATTGTCCCTTCTTAAATATACAGATGAAATGACCCACTAGAAGTGGTGTCTATATCTGCAGGTGTACGACGTTTGTGGGCGTCACCCTTTGGGCACGAAGCTACGAAAATAGTGGACACGATGCTAAAAAATGCAAATACAGCGAGGCAAAACATCAGGCAGACAAACTTGTTTTTTGTTTTGTTTTTTTTACAGCTGATAAAGCCTATACAGACGTGTCTCGAGAAGAGCAGAAATTCTCTGTGTCCAGATGTTACCTGGTGAGTGTATAACTGTTATATTACCTGTTAGAAGCAGGAAAAAGGTGCTGCACACTCTGGCTCCATCTGCATTTCTCTTATTTATTTAGATGACGTTTCGACCCGGATCTTGAAGAAAGCCTGGGGGCCTAAACGTCATCTAAATAAATAAGAAAAATGTGTGCAACACTTTTTTTTCCCAGCACCTCACTGCAACCCTTGGTGTGCATTACTTTTCTATATTATATATTAACTGTTGAATGCATGAAAATGTGTCTAATATCCTCAGCATGTCACCCTGTCCTCCTTTGCACACGTCACTTACGCAGCCTTCAGTCGTATTTGTGGTCACAGAATGTCAGATCCTGATTACTAAACATTAAAAGGTGTTTTTATGGAACACTGAAATGTATTTCTTTGTTGTGTGTTTTGCAGACGACAGATAAAGAGGCCCCGGGTCTGATCCACATGCAGTCTCTGGCCTACCTGAGCGGCTTCCCGCCGTCCTTTAAGGAAACGGAGCAGATGAGAGTCAAACTGCCCTCCGTCATAACCAGTAAGATCCACCAGGTAAAACACTTTCTTTTTCTCCATATACACCATTTATTGATTTATTTATTTATTGCATTACCAGAAAACATGCTATATCGTGATCTATATGCGATCTAGATGTAACGAAATATACAAACATTAACACAAGATGTATGAAACAGAAGTTATGTGATATATGGTACAGGATTTTACTTGTTTTTTTTATTACTTATTATTATTGCTCACTTATAATTATTATTTATTGCTAGGGATGTCCCATCTGAGTCCTTTAGTATCGGCCGATCCGATACTTATATTTACCTAAATGTTGATTAAATATCTGACACTTTGAAATAACATCTTATTTCCTTCTAAATTCTGCCTTATTTTTCACGAGCTACTTAATCCAAATACTGGCTCCAGACACCTCTACTTATGACTTAATTATTCTAACAAGAATCAAAACTAGGATAAACAAGAAGACGATCCAGTTACTCCAAAATGACCACACGGAAGGAAATACTAAAAAGCCTTTATTATAGTGGATAAATCATTAAAAAGTAGGTTTTGGCAGGGCTTTAAACAGGGCTTTTGTTGAAAAAGATGCAGAGACTGTGCATTATTTCTTTCATGTTTTCTGGTGTCAGTGATGAGGTCAAACTTTGACTGAACTTTGCCACCAGGTGTCAGTCTTGCATCGTCCTATCACTGAAGGATGTCGCTGACTGCACACATATACTGTATATTAGTGTGTGCACAAATTAAGATCTTTTTATACATCACAGCAGCAGCGTAATCTAACACAAATGTCAAATCCTCCTTGGAGAGGACGTTGCACTGTCCTGCTAAATTTGGGCTTTTTCTATTTTGAACAGTTATGTTGTGATGTGGATAAAGGGCCTCTGTTTAGCTCGCCGGCTTGTGTATCTAATAATTTTCTCTAATCAGAAGTCTGCTTTATATTTTGAGAGCGAGGAATGCCACTAATGAGCGCGGATTACTCCGAAATAATCAAAGAAAACAAAACGGTGCCGGCCGGAGCTGAGTGACCCTGTCTCACCATCAGAGTCTTCCGATAATATACTCACGTGGCTGATTAGAATTAATGGGTGATGGATTAGATAACATCTTTTGTAACTGCCTTTGTGCGTTTTAAATGCAAAACAAACGTGTTATTCAGCAGCTTTACACTCAGTTAATGAATGGAAAATGAATTGTCCTAAAGTCAAAGTCTTAAAAACCTTCCATTACTGTATTTTAAAGGTGAAACAATTAGTGAATTAATCCATTAGTGGATAGACAGAATCAATTTAAGTTATTATTAAGCTAAAAATACCCAAATTCACTTATTCCAGCTTCTCAAATGTGATTATTTGCTGGTTTTCTTCTTCTTCTTCTTCTTCTTCTTCTTCTTCTTCTTCTTCTTCTTCTTCTTCTTCTTCTTCTTCTTCTTCTAATTTTAATATGGTCATTTATTGACATTAAGTCATATCATGATTGATCATATTGTGATCAAAACTTTGTTGTCCAAATGAATGATTTCCAACTAATCTGAAATGAAACCTCAAACTAGTTTTAGCCCTGTGTACATTACATCTGTTGCATTTCTTTATCCTATGCAACTCTGTGTATCTGTATTGATCTGGTTAAATAAACTAATTGATAAATAAATAATAACGAATAATAATAAAGTACTAAAACAAAAATAACCAACTTTCATTGAACACATTAACTTTTTATAGTTAAAATAAATTTATGAAACATCAATTGGACATCAGTTTAATAATTGTATATGTATGATATTATGCATCTATTATATATGTGTATTATATATATGTTTATTATATTTTGACATTGGTTTTACCAGTATTGCCCTTGAATTGTAAATTGTAAAAGAAACATTTTGGATAATCAATATGTTGGAATGAAGCCTTCCAGAAATATTTTAAAAGATCATATGTACATATAAACAGATAAATCAATTGGACTGTTTTTGGTAGATATGGAGGCCAGAAGAAATTGCAGAATAAGAAATTGCAGTTGAAAAAATGCCAAAAATAAATTTGGAGATAATTTAGAAACTGTGCTGCTGTAAAACAGTCTCACAGAAAAGCACTGACAAGTTGATTTAATTATAAAATGTCTTGCTCACTACACATCTTCCCAATTCTGAGCTTACCGTGTAATAAGAGAAGGTTTAAATCCGGCAGGGCATTTTATATGCTTACTAAAAGCAGACACACCCACTCACACCGCCCCCGTTCCCATTCACATTAAGTGTGTCCACAAACAAATTCAACAGAGTATAGTACATTGGGTCATGCTGACATATGGTCCCGTCGAAATTGGTTTTATTTTTGCTGCTGAGTAGGAGGCACATCTGCCGTGCACAGAGATATGATTTTTAAGTGTGAGCCCGGCAAGATGTGTCACCATGTGGGCAGCGCTCCCAAAAAGCTGTCTGACGCTCTTACTCTCTGCTGCTCTCCGCCCGACATTCCTGAGTTTTCAGGCAAAATTTGCAGTCGAGGAATTTCAGCATAAATTCAGCACACCTACGCTTGACTATGCAGAGACCTCATTTGTGTTTACTTTTTATGCATGTGATGTTATTATGCAGAACCACTTCTCTATCTGCAAGGAGGATGAGGAGACATAAAGTAAAGCTTTTCCTCAGGGAGTCTCCCTTTGGGATGGTGTGTATTAAATTTGCAGCTTCAAAAATATTGATGTCATATCAGTAATCAGTGGCGGAAAGTGACTAAGTACATTTACTCAAGTACTGTACTTAAGTACAATTTTGAGGTACTTGTACTTCACCCAAGTATTTTCCATTTTTAAACGATACCCAGCCATAATCAAAATCAGTCCATGGTTATGTAAATCATATTTATTAAAGGCAGAGCTGATGTAAAGTAGGGATGGGACAGTAATGGAAAAAAAAACCCCACTCACAATAAGTTGATTGTGATGAATTTCCATCATCGGGATAATCGTGAATATTTTGTATATCTTCGTTCTAATGTTTATAGAAAAGTCACAATTTTATGAGAAAAAAGTTGTAATATTTTGAGAAAAAAGTTGTAATGTTTTGAGAGAAAAAAAGTCGCAATGTTGAGAGAAAAAAGTCGTTTTGAGAGAAAAGTCTCAAAGTTGAGAGAAAAAAAAAGTCATATTATTGAGAGGAAAAAGTTGTAATGTCTAGAGAAAAAACCCACGGTAAAGTGATTCTAGAGTGTTTTAGTGCCGTTTTAAACATATTTCGATGATTATCAGGATAATATCATGAATCACAATTATTTTGGCCAAGATAATCCTGACATCAAATTTTCATATTGTCCCATGAATAATGTAAAGGCAGAAATACTATTACTGGGTGAGTTGGATTAAATTAGTGGAGCCACGAAATATTTTTTGACGTTGTGTTTTTGCTGCCGACAAAGCTCACGAGCTAACACAGATAACTGGGTATGTGCAGGCTGTAGTGCACAGTTTAACTCTGCACTGAGGATTAATTCACCCAGTTAGATTTCTCTGTTTTTCAGAGCAGAATCAACTCCGGCTCCTCCATTTATCTGAAGAGGCCTTGAGCGTGGACGAGTTATAATCCCCACCAGCTCCAGTGGTGCTGTTCCGTTGATGTGAAGTTATTTTATTATTCATGGAGCTCATGTTCTTTCTTTAACTTTGTGCTCCCATCAGATGAGCGGGAGGCGGTTCAGAAGAAGACCTTCACTAAATGGGTCAACTCGATCCTGTCCCGGGTCGGCTGTCGCATCTCTGACCTCTACCTGGACCTGCGGGATGGACGCATGCTCATTAAACTGCTGGAGGTGCTGTCCGGCGAACGCCTGGTAAGAAGCTCTCTTGTCAAACCTTCTCGCCTTTTTTACTCTTTGTATTATCTCTCTCTCTCTCTCTCTCTCTCTCTCTCTCTCTCTCTCTCGCTCTCTCTCTCTCTCTCGTGGTCACTCTTGCCTTTATAATTTAAATTCCTGTCTTCAGCCAAAACCCACCAAGGGACGAATGCGTATCCACTGTTTGGAGAATGTGGACAAGGCTCTGCAGTTTCTCAGAGAGCAGAGGGTCCACCTGGAGAACATGGGCTCCCACGACATCGTCGACGGCAACCATCGCCTCATCCTCGGCCTCATCTGGACCATCATCCTTCGCTTCCAGGTAAACTAAGACCGTGGCTCTGCCGAATGCTCATGTTTAGCTTTATTTCCTTTTGTTCGTTGATTTGAATCACTCGAAGCCTGAAGATGATAAAATAAAAGTTATGTAATGCTGGGTACTATTGATTTCAGGTTGTGGGTAAAAGAAACAGTTTCTTCAGTGCAACTTTAATGATCACCACAAAATGTTGGAATATATTACACACATGTTTAATTTACATCACTTCCCCCCCCACACACACACACTCTCTGTCTAGGGCTGCTCAACGATCACGATTAATTAATTAATAAACAATATAATCACGATTATACGATTATTTTGGTCAGTATTGAGACCAAGATTTTTTTTAATATGATTACTCATTGACTTTGGAATCATCATTTATTGAACTTTAAACATGATTCAACTGAAAAACAAATAAATAAAAGAAATAGGAAAAAAGAGAGAAATAAATAAAATAAACAAATAATAAATAATATATGGGTGGGTGTGCTGAAAGGATGTAGCATGGGCCAAGTTAAATGAAAGTCAAACTTTGGAGCGTATCCAAATCACGGGGAAGATACACAAATTATTGTGAGATAGGGCATGGCCTTGGCGGAGGTCTGCGCTCTCCGAGTACCCTTCTAATTTGTTTAATTTGCTCTAAAATATATATATATAAACAGTGCACACAGCCAAGACACTGGCAGGAATGTGTTTTTGGAAATATAAGACCCAAAAGTAATCCAAGAAGATGTATAATTTGAGTAATCGAATATGTTACAAATGACATTTTATGGCATGTATTCAGTAATCTGAATACATTCAGAAATCCTCCTAACACTGTATTTAACACGTCACAATCCTCAAATAACATGATGCACTCTGACCTCAGTTCAAATATGACTAATATGTGCTATCGTGCTTCCACAGACTATTATATAAATAAAATCAGAGTACATTATAAGTTGTTTTCATTTACATTTTGTGTGCAGCCTGCTGTGTTTGATAGAGACGTCTCTGATTAACTGATGAGTGTTATTTGGGTGTGTATGCATGCAGCACAGAAACAATTTCAACTGGCAGCCTTGAGATGTTTTTTTTAATTTTCCTCGAATGAGATGCCTTCAGGTTCCAGAGTCATTATTATTATCTGCTGTAAGAAGCACAGCCAGAACATCACAACATATCTGTGTGACGCTTTTTATCTTCTTGGAGGGGGCATGTATTTATTTTTAATTTGACAGCGACACTGTTATTTTTAGACACGTTAGTTCAAACAATATGGCCTCCTGCATTATTCAGCCTTTTCAAACATAAAAAAAAAAAAAAAAGAATCAGGAAATGAAAAAGAAAAAGTCTTGGTCCTGTCTGTATCTTTTCAGGCTGCATAAACCAAGGAGAACCAAAGCTGGCTAAATTTAGCCCTCTCTCAGGGCCTGTCTCTCGGATCACGTCACTGCTCTAATTACTGGCCCACTGTGTGGGAAAATAAGATCTTCAATAAATACCACCCCTGCTTCTATCAGCTGGACCCCAGGTTTAGATTTGTGATTGGATTTTCAATCCAGTCGGCTAATGAGATTAGTTTTGTTGTAGACAAATAAAAATCGAATGGAAAGTAGCAGCACGCACAGCTCCAAATCTTGAATGGTGTGATCAACTGACGGCCCGCAGGCCACATACGTCCGTCAAAGCCTCCCATCTTTGCCGACATTACGGTCTTTCAGAGGCTGCAGCGAGCTCTGTTTTAAGTGAAGATACAACTAGACGACCTAAGGAATCCGTTAGTACCAGCCATGTCCTGGTAGCTTATCGGGAAAGGAGGCTGAATAACGCTCTAAAGTTATTTTGGCGAGGGGAAAAACTGGAATGGTCATCTTCAAAAGGGTCACTTGACCTCTGACCTCAAGATATCTGAATGAATGAATGGATTCTATATGTACCCACAAGTATCCCCTTTACAGACGAGCTCACTTCATGCTAATCCCATGCAGTGTTGGCAAAAACCTGCAGTTCTTTGCACGCAGTATAAATGTTATTCTAAAAATTGTGTATTTGAATATTTCTGCATACTGAGGTCCCTAAACTGTCTTGGAATTGCATAAATTGGGTATCACTGGAAAGCTGAGGGGCTTGTGGATTCAATGAGCCCAATTGTATTAATGTGTGATGATGTTAGTCCCTATAGTAGCCATTTCATTGTAGTGAGACCATTAACATTCATGGATTTCCCATTTTTGTCTGTTTGTCTGTTCACAGTGATACAGGCTAATAAAAATAGAATTAGGGTGAAAATATTAAACAATGTTAGGCTAATTAGGCCTAAATATTTTTTATTTTTTTATTTGAAAGTTCGGCCCCCACAGTGTCTGCTTGGAAAAATTCTGGACAAAAGTAGTTGATGACCCCTGGTGCATCAGGCGCACGGTAATGACAAGGATCTAAGACACAAACCATCGGTTTGAGATGAAAAGTAATTAATATATAAAACTGAATGCTCAAGACTGAAAACATATGACAAGAGACTATATATAAGGAACTATACCATCCAGATCAATATATGAAGATGCCGTTAAATTAAAAGAAAACAATATGAAATGCAGAAGAAAAGGTGTGTAGGAGAAAGATGTTGTGCTTCAACAATGAGATTCTCATCTAAGTGCTAAACCCAAAATCCACTGAGCATGTTCAAAAAAGAAGAAAAAGTAGCACATCTCAAATTGAAAGTCGAGGAGGACAAAATACTCACATTTCACATGTTTATTTGGCTCACATCACAATAGACATACATGTGTATTTCTATAGAAAAACCTTCATAATGTGTATCCATTCACATACGTATGACCTCTATTGAGGAAAAATAGTAATAAAATGAGTCTATATTTAAAACTGTCCACTGGCTCAAACTACCCAGTAAATAGAAAAATCTCTGTTACAGGATATGTCTATAATGGGGACACAATAAAAAACCTCCGAGTGTTTCTGTAAGCTATAATGAATTATGTATTTCAAAGTATTCGTGCCACTTTGCCAAACTGCTGCATCCTATTAGCGACATGTTGCTATCAGTTAAGTTTTTGTTCTCTGCTGTGAATTGTTCTTGTTTGATTGCAAACCTCACAGTCATTAGTTAACGTTCATTATTTATCATCCAGCTGTGCTTGTTGTTGTTTTTAATCAGATCCAGGACATTATTGTGGAAACGGGCCAGGCGGACCAGAAGGAGACGCGCTCAGCCAAGGACGCTCTTCTTCTGTGGTGTCAGATGAAAACGGCAGGGTAAGTGGGATGCGTGAACTTTAGCATCACCGAGCTGTTGTAAATATCCTTTGGGAATTATTAGTATGAGAATCCACTCCTGTGCACAGCTGTAGCATCTTTTAGTGGTTAATGGTTTTTGTGTTTCGAAATTCAAAACTCACCCTTTAAAAACTTTTTAAAGCTTTTAAGATTTGAGTTTATGTTCTGTGCTACTCTGCACTTGTATTGTTTTAGTTTTCTAGGCTCTTGTTTACATGTTTAATTTGTTATGTAAAGCATCTTTGAGCATCCGGCGAAAACACAAGTTCTGGGCTGCGGCGGTGGGGGGGGGTGCAGGGCAGTGCTGAAAAAAGACGCAGCAATCTGCGGCGAAAAGTTGAGACAGATTCAACTTTTGGAAAAACGCAACCTGACGTCATTCTGCGGTGACCAATTATGTAACATGTAAAAAATTAAACACAAGCACTTATCTGCCCAGGAGTCCATGTGACAGCTGATTAGCAAGCTTCTGTTTCCAGTCTTTATGCTGACCTAAGCTAACCTACTGCTTTCTGTAGCTTCATATTTACCATACAGACATGAGAGTGGTTTCAATCTACTCAACTAACTCTCTGCAAATAAGCAAATCTCCCAAAATGTTGAACTATTCTTTAAATTTAATGGTCTTTATTTGAAGTGTCGTGATTTGCTCGCATCCAGTTAGATTCTGTCATATTTCAGAATCTGTGCCTCTAAATTTTTGAGCAAATCCCAAAATGCCACTGGTTTGAGTTTGCTCAGGCCTGAAGCTGCAGAAATAAGAAAGAGGTGCATAAATGCATCGCACATGTTCAAGATTCAAGAACTTTATTGTCATTGTGCAAGCACAACGAAATTGCAATTGCATCCTCCTCAATGATACATGTATTACAAATAAAGTAAGGCACATATTGCAAAGAATAAAATAAAATAAGGCATGTATTTACAAAGAATAAAAATAAAATACCGCACAGAATATAAGCAGTCAAGATGGAGATGTTGAGAAGCAGAACAGATCCCAGACATTGATTTAAAACAGGAGCTTCTCAGCAATGTCCCTTACGTTCGGTGAATGACGTCCCCTGGCCGTTGTTTTGCAGATATCCCAACATCAACATCACAAACTTCACCACCAGCTGGAAAGACGGCATGGCCTTCAACGCTCTCATACACAAACACCGGTAAGGAGAGATGAATGGCCAAATCCACTCTCACCAGCTCTGAAATGTAAACACACGGGAAGCCCGTCTGCTCAGTGTCTCTCCTCCTCATTCTGCTTCTTCTCTTTCACTTTCTTTATTTTCCTCTTTTGCTCTCGTCCTCTCCATCTTTCTCTCTCAGGCCAGATCTGGTGGACTACAACAATCTGAAGAGGTCCAACCCGACCCACAACCTCCAGAGCGCCTTCAACGTAGCAGAGCAGCAGCTTGGCGTGACCAAGCTGTTAGACCCCGAAGGCGAGTGACCGACGGAGGCCGTGCCTTCGTGTAGAATAAATGTTTATGAGCTTTAGGCCTGGTGGAAAAAAAAAAACAGCAGAGATGTGTCTGGCTTGGCTGTGACTTGAATTGTCTGCCGTTTTGTTTTGTAGATGTGTTCACAGAGAACCCAGATGAGAAGTCCATCATCACGTACGTCGTGGCATTTTACCACTACTTCTCGAAGATGAAGCAGCTCGCCGTCGAGCACAAGAGAGTTGGAAAGGTGAGATGGAAAGATGACGCACGCTGATGACGGGATTCGTTGCGTTTTGTTCCTGCTTCCCTGATTGCCTTTGGCCTCCTTCCTCAGGTTCTGGATCACGCCATCGAGACAGAGAAGATGATTGATAAGTACGAGACGCTGGCCTCGGACCTGCTGACGTGGATCGAGCAGACCATCATCGTGCTGAACAACCGGAAGCTTGCCAACTCTCTGACGGGAGTTCAGCAGCAGCTTCAGGCCTTCAACACGTACCGCACCGTGGAGAAGCCGCCAAAGTGAGTCCAGCCGACACACGTTACACTCTGCTTCTGTTCGGATCAGAGAATATTAAGCACATTTCATAAATATATCTGAGTCACAGTAACAAATAAACAGAAACACAGAAGAAAACACAAATTGTAATTTAACACCACTTTTCAACACAACCTCTGAGCACCTGGATTATAGTTTTCTATGAAATCTATGAAATCTTTTTTTCAATAACTTTTTCATATGGGGCACAAGATATCATCATTAAACCACACTGATACAGAAGAGGGATCACTGTCTTTCCAACTATAATCACATATAAGTCAGCACAATTAATGTGCATGTAAACAAACAAACAAACAAACAAATAAATAAATAAATAAATTGTAATATAATTAGACATTAGATGGAAGCAAATAATTATAATAATAATAATAATAATAATAATAATAATAATTATTATTATTATTATTATTATTATATTTAATGAATGTTTAGATTAGAATATAAATATATTGATAAATGAAGAGTTAATTTGCACAGACAGAAGCCATTCTTAAAATGAATAAACAAACACCAGTTTGATTGGTATTTCCTTAAGTGCACAATTTAAAAAAAACATGATTTATGAAAATCAAAATATTTTGAGATACCTTATCAAAATTGTGATTGATATTGCCCAGATTGGCCATATAAAGCATAATTTAGGAAAATAAATAAAAACAAAGATATTGTTTTTTTGTTTTGTAATGAACCCTTTGTGTTATGTGTTTTCAGAAAACACATAGGTCTTTAAAGTAAGGTGGATGTGGTTTACACAGTGTAGTGTAGCATCACACAGGGATTGTAAAAGAAGAAAAGTTGCCATTGGATACGTTTAAGGCTAAAGCAGAGAAGGATATATTTAATCCATGGATTGGAGAGTGGAGGCAGTCACAAATGCTCCATATTTTCAGGTTCTTCTCTGTAGAGAGGAGGATGCCAAACAATGCAATACTCTGCAGTACATGTACAGCTCCATTGTACCTTTTTTACATGGTTTGTGTTTGTTTTCTTTCAGGTTCCAGGAGAAGGGAAACCTTGAGGTGCTGCTGTTCGCCATCCAGAGTCGTATGAGGGCCAACAACCAGAGGGTCTACACGCCTAAAGAGGGAGCCCTGGTCGCAGATATCAACAGGGTGACAAGGATCATGTTTTTTTTATCCTCATCAATTTATCTTCAGATTATTTCCTCAATTAATCAATTCATTTGGTCTATGAATTGTCAGAAAATAAAAAATATCCCACCACATTTTACAAAACCCCAAGAAGATGTCTACAAATAGCTTGTTTTGTCCAACAAACAGTTAAAGATATTCATTTTATTATCATATAAAAAAAGAAAACAATTGACAAGCTGAAACTAGGGAATGTTGTGGCATTTCTACTAAAAAATCCCCAGTCTTAAACGATTCATTCATTATCAAAATAAACAAACTAACCGATTACTCGACTAATCACTCCAGCCGCAATAAAGAAGATGTTTGACTTTTTCATATGACGTCTCTCTTTTGACCAGCATGTAAACAGCTGAGATCTGAAGCTCAGGCATACAGCTCGGGTAGATGGACAAAACTGATTTATTCAGCAGAGCTAAGTCCAGAGGCTACAATTAGACTGCAAATTAATTTAATCATACTGGTAATACAATAATGCAGTACAGTAAATGGTACAATAAAAGCCATCTCTTGGAGAAAATAAAGGTCTGACAGCACTGCAGGCACAAGAAAATCAAAAATGTGTGTCTCAAAAAAACACAAAAGAACACACGGTGGAATGTAACAAAGTATATTTACTCAAGTAATTTACAAATTTGAGGTGCTTGTACCACCAAGGTGATACGGTTGGTGGGTGTAGTGCGGCAGAAATAAAATAGTTCCTCCATGAAGCTCCTCACAACAAGGTCTGTGGATTATCTTCAGTAACTTGGTTAGGATTTCTGGAAAAGAGATAAAGAGATAAAGAGATTGCTGTTGAGTTTTTCAAATGTATTCTTTGGTGCTTTGAGTGCCATGTAGTTCCATTATATTGGAGGGAAGGCAGACATCTCTATGGGCGATATCTCCAACACTCAGAAACTCACACCAAAACAATGTAGATTAATATGTATTTTTGATTTTGGGGTGAACTGTCCCTTTAACACTTAATGCCAACCAGCTCCAGGAGTTGTTCTGTTGCTGACACTGACCTCTCTGTGGATGGGATTAAGCAAAGAACTTCTAAACTGGGAACAGAAAGTATCACATTGCTATTACCCCCCTCCAACTAGCAAAAACAACATCCATCATCTCATCATCTGTGTGCAGGCCTGGGAGCGTCTGGAGAGGGCGGAGCACGAGCGGGAGCGCGTCCTCCGAGAAGAGCTGATCAGACAGGAGAAGCTGGAACAGATGGCGAGAAGATTCGACAGGAAGGCTGCCATGAGGGAGACCTGGCTCCTGGAGAACCAGAGACTCGTGGCTCAGGTAAAAACATCAACAACAACAACGCTATGGATATTATATGATGCTTATTATCGGATATCTGTTCTGACGTGTCTCTTGAAAAAGGTCTTGATCTCAATTAGACTACCTCATTAAATTAATTTATGTGTATAAGAGTACAAAGTTTTACAGTATTTGCATGAATTAATTAACACAGCAGGTTGTTTGCACACCTGATGGTTATTGATGATGAAAGGTAAACAGCAGAAACAGACTGCTATGAAAAATGACTAACTTGCCAACTACAAAGTGTCAGTTGCAAGTTAAAAAAAATAGCAACTTTCAAAAAGTTAGTAAAGAAAATAAACATTTATCTGTTTGTTAATCTATTTATCTGTGTATTATATATATATCTTATTCGAAGGTTTTTTTCTTGTATTCTGTATTGAGCTCTTTTTTTTAAAAGTATTTTATTTATTTTTATAATAATAATTATAATAATAAAAATGTATGTACATTTTATTTTATTGAAAGAGTTCATTTGCAAAAACACACCAGTTTGACTAGTTGATTATATATATATATATATATAAATATAAAATAAAAAATCGATATATTATCAAAACAACCAAACACCAGTTTGATTGATATTCCCTGGATTGGACATTAAAAAAACATGATTTAGGAAAATAAATAAAAACAGAGATATAGACTTTCGCACATGAACTCTACATTTCTCTCTTCTGTGGATGGATGGATGTTAAATCACTGGAAGAAAAAGTATTAAAATCCTTTACCTTAAAGTTCCATGTGGTGTATTGACCTCCATTAAGTCTATTTAACTGTTTTTCTTTGACTGGGTCCATGTTTTGTCTGTCCGTCTGTATTGGTTTCACACTATTACACTGACCTGCAGGTGGCAGTAATGCGCCACAATCTGCTGCAATGAGCCAGCAAACGCAGGTTAGAAGAAGTGTGTGGAAAGCACATGGGGGAAGTAAGCCTACAGGGCTTTCTGACAGAACTCTTCTTAGATTTAAGCAACAAAACGACTTGGTAAGTTTAGGAAAAAGATCATGGTTTGGGTTATAATCCTTTCTGGCAGAAAGCCCTGAAGGCTAACTTGTCACATGTGCAACATAAATGTAAACAATGCAGGATTTAAGCTACTTAAAATTAGCTTAGGAAATGTTTGGTGAGAAAGGAAATGCACTCAGCACATCTGTTTGAGCTGAGGGATTCTCACAGTGTGTTTTGGAGACAAACACTGAATGTAAATGTTGCTTGTTTAGAAAGAAAACTCCACAGGCCACCTTTTAAGTAAAAGCACTAGTGAGATATTGCTACTTTATATGTAATTTGTGTAAATACTAAAATACAAGTACAGTAAATGTGCAATCAATTGTTTTTACTTGAGTAAAAGAACAGAAGTCTCATTAGCAAAATGCACATAGAGTTTAAAGGTTTAATTAATAAACCATGAGTTAATTTCTCTGTTTCTCTGCTCTCCTCAGGATAACTTTGGTTATGACCTGCCAGCAGTGGAGGCAGCAAAGAAAAAGCACGATGCCATCGAGACGGACATCGCTGCGTATGAGGAGCGTGTTCAGGTCCTGGTGGACATCTCAAAGGAGCTGGAGTCTGAGCGGTACCATGACGCCAAACGCATCGACGTGCGGAAAGACAACATCCTGCGTCTGTGGGACTACCTGCAGGAGCTGCTCAAGGCCCGCCGGGCACGTCTGGATAAAAACCTGACGCTGCAGAGGATCTTCCAGGAGATGCTGTACATCATCAGCTGGATGGATGACATGAAGGTACGGCACAGGAAGGCAATATTCATCTACTCATAACATCAAAAATAAATACATTGAAGATGATCTGACAGTAATATAACAGAATGTGAATCCTCATAGGACCTTATAATGTGAGGAAATCTGTCACCTTAAATATCATTAGTCCATAGATTTGTTGACATCAATACAAGTCTGAGAGGAAGATAAAATGATAATACACAGAGAAAAAAACCTGCACTGGCATGTACTATTTAACATTGTCTAGTGCAACATCATTATATAATATGACAGTCATGTTGTGTCACTGATTATGAGTTTCTTCACATTATAGGGTCCTATGAGGATTCACATTGTTATATTATTGTCAGATCATCTTCACTTTGTTTATTTTTGATTGTTTATTTCTTTTCTGCCATTTTTTATCTGAAATTGAAATTATTTTTCACTGTATTTTCATATTGATTTACCAATTTGCTTATTTAATTTCTTTTTTATTCTGCTAGGATTAGTGTGAGTATTACAGTATATGTTTTGCATTTATTTTGTTATTTTCACTATGTCTTCGTAGAGGTTGAAGTAGCTAGCATTCACATGTCATGTGACCCATGACTGTCACATGACCTCTTTCTGGAATCCTCTCTCCTGATTGGATGGGAGTGGGATACCAGGAAATGTCTTTTTTGTATACTGCAGAGCAAAGGATGCATGTTACTGATAAAACACTATATATCAGTGGTGGCTGTTTAATTGTTTTGTTTAAAAAAAAAAAAAAAAAGAATTAATAAAATTCCACTGACAGCACCTTTTAATAAAGGACATTTAACTTAGTATCCGAGTGCCTCGGGTGCTTTTTGACTGCCAACCCACACCTTAAACTTCTATTAAAAGTAAGCTGGACAGTCACAGTTTTTTATTGGCACTGATCAGATTGTTGTTTCCTCTCTTCAGGCTCGACTTCTGTCTCCTGACTTTGGGAAACACCTGCTGGAAGTGGAAGACTTGTTACAGAAACACGCTCTGTTAGAGAACGACATCGCTCTGCAGGCAGAGAGAGTGCAGAACGCCAGTGCTGCTGCTCTCAAGTTCGCCAACGGAGATAGTAAGTGCAGTGGCTCATCATGGCCCTTGCTCCTGGTTTTGTTAGCGATGAGGACACTAAATGGATTAATGGGTATATATCGACTTTGTCCTGGGCCGACAATTACATTAAAATTGAACGCTTGTCTTTTTTTGTCCATGATAGCAAGCTAGCTGGCCAGTGACAAGTGAGAGGCACTGATTTTATGGCTTGTACCTGTATAGAATGAAAACAGGCACGCTATGGTCAGAGTTTTATCCCCTCTAACATAACAGCACTTAACAAAGCACACATACATGTCATATGTACAGGTGCTAAGTGTGTATATGTATGGATGTTGCTCATGTTGTGCATAATGTATTTATGTATCTATGTATTTATGTGAGGCCTGTACAGACAGTGGCAACAAATGTCCTTAGAAAGGACAATAAAGAATCTATTCTAATCAAAGATACAGGCATGACAGGAGGAGTTTAGGAATTGCTTCTGAAACAGAAATCCATGGACTTTTTATATTTGTAAAACCTTCTTCGAGCCGAGAAAAGCAATTTAAAAATCTGTGACGTCAGCATAATGTGAAGTGTATGGGCAGAGTGGGAACTGGTGGGTGGAGGCGACGCATAACACGGAAGTAAACCTGGAAGCCTGGAAAAACTTTAAAAAGTTAAGTAAAATTAGGTGAAAGTGAAATGAGTAAATATATAACGATTCCCTCACTTTTTCCCTCAGGCTACAAGCCATGTGATCCTCAGGTGATCCGGGACCGGGTGCAGCACTTGGACTTGTGCTACCAGGAGCTTTGCGCCCTGGCGGCCCAGCGGAGGGCTCGCTTGGAGCAGTCCCGCCGCTTCTGGAACTTCCTGTGGGAGGTGGTGGAGCTGGAGAGCTGGATTAGAGAGAAGGAGCACATTTTCTCCTCCCTGGATTACGGCAAGGACCTGACGAGCGTGCTGGTGCTCCAGAGCAAACACAGCGCCTTCGAGGACGAGCTCGGGGCCCGCCGCGCCAACCTCAACCAGGTCTTGGCCGAAGGAGATAAGATGATCCAGGCCAAGCACTTTGGCTCCCCGAAGGTCCAGGAATCCATGGACGACATCCGGAGGCAGTGGCAGCAGCTGGAGGAGCTGGCTGCGTTTCGGAACCAGAACCTCCGGGACACGCAGAGGTTCTTCCAGTTTCAGGGAGACGCCGATGATCTCAAAGCGTGGCTGCTGGACGCCAAGAGGCAGATGAGCAGCGACGACGTGGGCCACGACGAGTACACCACCCAGCGGCTGCTGAAAAAGCACAAAGACCTGAAGAACGAAGCGATCAAGAACGGAGCCACCATCGATGCTCTGTCCAAACAGGCCAACGCGCTGCCAGAGGAGCTGCAGAACACCCCTGATATCCAGAGACGTCTGAAGGACATCAAGGATCTGTACATGGAGCTCTTGTCTCTGGCTGACCTGAGGCAGAAGAAGCTGGACGACGCGATGGCGCTGTACACCATCTTCAGCGAGACGGACGCCTGTGAGCTCTGGATGGGACAGAAGGAGACCTGGTTGGTGGGTTTGGAGGTTCCTGAGAAGCTGGAGGATCTGGAAGTAGTACAGAATAGGTATACAGAACAAATGTTGTTTTTATGCACTCCTGAATTATTTTTGTGCATGTCAAAAATGTGGAAAAGTTTCAGTTTTATTAGTCATATGTAAGTTAAAGGAATACTTCACCCTCAAAATGACCATTTGTATATCAAATACTCACCGAGTGTGACCTTGGATTCTTGAAGAAAACTTGTTGCGTGCCTCCACGGTGAACGGACATTTCAAAAACTGAGGAAAGTCTTGATGCATTGAAGTAAACCATGGCCAAGTTTAACAACTGCAAAACTCAACTGGAGGAGTATAATCCAAGTCTTGTTTATCCACTTGTATGCTCAGTACTTTATTTGTGTAGCACCTTTCATAACATGAAATGCAGCTCAAAGTGCTTTACAAATTTAAAATGACAAAAGAAGACACAAGGAACAAAGCTAATACAAAAATAAGATTTAAAAAATAGGATAAAACTAGTAACTTGCAAGCTGGAGAGTGTGTGAAAGTTGTAGATAGTTATGTTTTAGCGAAAATACACGTGTTTGTGGAGTACTGAGCATACGACTGGATTAGTGAGACTTGGATTATACTGCATTGATAGTGTATTTTTTATGTTCAGTTAAGAAAGAAATATAGTGATAGAAATGAAGTTCAAAAACAAAAATAAAGCATATTTTGTATCCATGTGTTTATGCATTATGTGCATTGCAGTGTTTTTATTTTAACTGTAATTTTTCTTGTTTTCAGGTTGAGTATTCTAGCTCAAGATATGGCAAATGTTCAGTCGAGAGTCGACGACGTCAATAAAGCCGTGAAACAGCTGGAGGACAGCCGGCACCCCCGCACCAGAGAGGTCAAAGAATGTCAGACGCGACTGAATAAGAGGTGCTTTAAATATATGATCTATTCATTGTACGTGTTATAAGGTTCACTGTTTATTTCTGTATCGACGTTTCTGAAATATAGAAATTTAATAAAAAAAGATTCATATTTTTTTCTCTTTGTCCTGAGGCATATCAAACATTTATTTTACAGATCTATAATTTCCTAGGAAGTCTGTAATTTAGAACTAATTCCAGGTCAAATAGAGACAGTGGTCAGTTGGTGTATTCTTCCAATTATTTAAAGAAGCAGAAATGTGAAATTTGTCTATAATGAAGCATACAATTCAACACATATGGAGGGGAAAGTTTCCAATAATTATTGCATAAAATAAATGAAGCAGTTCTTTGAGGGCAATTAGTATCTTATCTATAATAAATATGAAACTACAAAACTTCAGGACTTATAGGAGATTAGTAGGAAATAACAGATCTGTAAAATAAAGATACAAAGATATTTAGAGGTCTCATGGCAAAATATAAACATACCCTAAGATGATATTAAAATTATGTAAACCAGTGATTCTGAAAGTGTGTGTGTGTATATATATATATATATATTTTTTTTTTTTTTTTTTTTTTAATTTTATTTTACAAAAGACTTCATAGTTCAATGAATATTTACATTTTTAAATCTATATTTCATAGATTACCTTCTAATCTAATAAATCTATACCTATAGAATCTGCAATTATTATTTTTTTTATACATTTCTGATATCATTCTAATACATTTATTTTGTGTTCTTTCACATAACAAAGACTATAGAAACTTATTCTAAGGGACGTATATGAGGGGTCCCCGGTGTATTCTCTGTCTTCTCTGGAGAACCTCTGACAGAAACATTCAAGGGTTTATTTGTAAAAACCAATATCTAATTTTCCTAAATCATGTTTTTTTTTATGTCTGATCCAGGGAATATCAATCAAACTGGCATTTGGTTGTTATATATCAAAATATTTAGATTTTCATAAATCATGTTTTTTTTTTCTTGTGCACTCAAGGGAATATCAATCAAACTGGTGTTGAATTATTGATTTTGAGCATGGCGTTTATCCCTCAGGTGGGAGGCCTTCAAGGCCATGGTGGAGGACAAGAAGAGGAAAGTGGATTCCGCCGTCAGTCTGAACAACTACGGGCTGGAGTGTGACGAGACGGAGACCTGGATCAAGGACAAGACGCGGGTGATCGAGTCCACGCAGGACTTGGGCAATGACCTGGCCGCCGTCATCACCATCCAGAGGAAACTGTTCGGCATGGAGAGAGATTTGGCCGCCATCGACACCAAACTCAACTTCCTGAGGAACGAGGCCGACCAGCTGGTGAAGGACCACCCGGAGAACGCAGCGGACATCTTGGCTCGCAGGGGGGAGCTGGACGCGGCCTGGGACGCGCTAAAAAAGACCCTGAAAGACAGAGAGGACTCTTTGGGCGAGGTTAGCAAGTTACAGACCTTCCTCCAAGACATGGATGACTTCCAGTCCTGGCTTTTCAAGATCCAGAAGGCCGTGGCGTCCGAGGAAGTCCCCGCCACGCTGCCGGAGGCCGAGGAGCAGCTCAGCCTTCACGACGCCGTGCGCGAGGACATAAACAACCACGAGGAGGACTATCACCGTGTGAGGGACACCGGTGCGCAGGTCACCCAGGGTCAGGAGGACGACCCTCAGTACCAGCAGCTGGACCAGAGGCTGAAGGGGCTGGACCGCGGCTGGGTGGAGCTGCAGAAGATGTGGGACAGCCGCAAGAACTTCCTGGACCAGGGTCTGGGCTTCCAGCAGTTCATGAGGGACGGCAAGGCTGTAGAGGCCATCCTCAACAACCAGGTACCGTACTGCACCTGCATGTGGAGTAGGAATATGTAAATTCAGATTATGAGTTGTAGGGTTGGCAACCAAAAACCGATTAGAACCGATAGCAGATTGCCAAGAACCAGGTACCCGTTAAAAAAAGAGAACTGATTGGAACCAAATCCAACTAACTTTAAATTGACTTATTTTAATGAAACAATAAAAGTCAAAGTAAGCTCTGAAAAGCATAAAGATATTTTTGTTTTCTAAACATTTGACCTGTGGCGCGCTGGTGGGTCAGTGGTGGAGCGTGCGCCACATATACAGAGGCCAAAGTCCTCACCGCAGCGGCTGCGGGTTCGACTCCCGCTGCTGCACGTCGTCCCCTCTCTCTCAGCCCTTTCCTGTTTACCTTCAGCTGTACTATCAATAAAGGCAAAAAGACAAAAAATAAGCTTAAAACTGGGAATGGATAAGACCCAGAATCGATGAGCAGAATCGGAATCGATAAAATTCAAACGACACCCAGCCTTAGTCATGTCGTAATCATTTTTATGAATTACGTTAATCATTAGTAGTAGTAGTAGTAATTGGATGGTAACACATTATGTCCACAAATGAAGTGTCAAATGGATTTTTTTTTTTTAAATGCAAAAGCTTTTGCAGCATTATTTACTGAATTTATTGACTACAGAACAACCGCAGTATTAGCATTTTTAGCCCCAGGCAGGCCAAACAATGACATTTTGCCTTAAGAAAGAGTCTACCCCCACAGACAGGACAAGCAAACGAATAATAACTCACCCCATTTATTTGCTGATGCATTGCTTGTTTAAATATGAGTCACTAAGTGAGTGTGCGTTAGGGCTGCACGATATGAGGAAAATATGCCATATGTGATAACATTGAATAATGCGATAACGATATTACTTGCAATAAATAAACAGTTTATAAGTTCTGCCTTTCTGCTGCTTTCAGTATTCTGCTAAAATACAACAAATTGCTTGTTGAAATAAAAAAAAACTGAAAG